>JACXGM010004174.1:0-20167 GCA_016801145.1 Umbra pygmaea | reverse complement strand
GAAAAATAACCTTTAAGAAAAGTTGAGTAAGATGAACAAAGGTTGTGTTAGATAAAAAGAGTGAATAGTGAAAGAGAAAGGGAGGAACATATTTACATTTCAGCCTTTTAACAAACGCCCTTATACATAGCAACAGTAAGTGACAGAGTACCAACAGCTGCTTCAGTCAGAAGAGAGGGCTGACTGGACAAAACAGGGGAGAGTTTCTCTGCGCCATGGGAAAATCAGGTAAGACTACATGTGGCTTAATGGGAAAATGTAAACAAATAAAACCTTTGGCCTCTCTGTGTGTGAAACAGTGTGTGCTAGTATAGGAGTCTGTATGCTATTATTAAGCCAAAGCTAAGTTTGTGTTCTTACCAGATTTCTGTGTTAAAAATGAAGTCATTACAAAGATTAGGCTACCAGGATTAGCTATGTTAGTAGGGAAAAGCTAGAGTATGTTTGTGCTATTGTAACCATGTATGTCCATGGTTTGATATTGATTTACTACATTTAGTGACAGTATCCCAGAACCACATCCTCCTCCAGTAAGAAATGTAGCAAATGTAGCAAACAAATTCCATTGGCTAAGACCACTAATCCATAATAGGGCAGCAAGGCGTGAGTTTGCATGTTTTATCTGGCAGTGAATCGCCTCATTGTGTGACAGCCAGAGAGAATGGAGACGTGTAAGTAAGGCTGTGATCGGCACCAGGGTGATGTCCCCCATGTGTTCCCTGGTACTGTCTGTGTGGTAAACTCACAAAAGCCTGGGAACAGCATCATGGTGTTATTGGTGATTTACCATACAAAGTTAACTTACTGATTGTGAGTTTGCCCCATTTCACAGTACAGCATTAAGTAAAGAACTACACAACTTAATTCTGGATTAATCCAGTTGAACAGTAACTCAGACACCAACAGGACAGGATTTATATTATTTTATTCCAACGCTGACACCATCTGGGCTTTAACACATTCATAGGTTCTGAAGTAACATTGCAATCATAATTTACAAGACTGTCTTGTATTTTTTTTCAAAACTTTTGTATTTTTTGTAATTTGCGTACTCTCCTCACAAAGAAATGAAATAAGAAATAATTAGCTGTCTTAGTGCATCTCCTATTGCACAGGTGCCAAAATGATTCAACTGAGGGCCTGGTTGTTGTTTTTCCCTATTAATTACTGCCAAATTTAGAGCTAAACAGCCAGGTGAGTGCAGATACTAACCAGTTGTGACCTAATTAATCAATCTAGTACAAGGTAACACAGAACCTGCAGACACTTGGCCCTCATCAGTGGAATTGTTATGACACCTGTGTCCTGTTTTATAGAACACTGGTTCTGGAGGGAAAAACACTTCTGTTTGTTTGCTTCCATTTTGGTACTGTAGTTAAATTGCACTAACCAGAGGCCTATACTACAAGGAAGTACAACATGCTCAGGATTTCTTTTCGTTAGCTGGCTTCAATAAACTTAAGAACTGCAATCTGGATAAGATCTATCGTGACGTGGTTATCATTTCGTTAAATCAAGCCAGGTTTTCCCCAATCTAGCGGCGAGTGTGTTCTCATAAAAGGGGCAGTGTGTGCAACATATGGACCAATCGTAGACATGGACAAGTCCACCAGAGCTGCATATTTCCTTCAAATTATAATTTTAGAGAAATATTAATGTGAATGAAGTGTGTATGAAATCTTAGCAAAATGTATTGACATTCATATTATTAATAATAATAATAATAATAATAATAATAATAATAATAATAATAATAATAATAAGACCAATGCCAATCCTCTTGTCTTTTAATTACCACAACAAATCACTATGGCAGGCTTTTTCACCAAAAAATATAGAGAAAATATATATATATATATGCAGCAATTTCAAAGTGAGTTTATAAACCAGGTTGGGCCATCTTTTGCAGCTTCCTCAGAGATTTTGGTCCATATTGACATTATTGCATCATGCAGTTGCTGCAGATTCATTGGTTGCACATCCATGATGTGAATCTCCCATTCCACCACATCCCAAAGGTGCTCGATTGGATTGAGATCTGCTGACTGTGGAGGACATTTGAGTACAGTGAACTCAATGTCATGTTCAAGAAAAGAGTTTGAGATGACGTGAGCATAGTGACTTGGCATGTTATCCTGCTGGAAGTAGCCAATAGGAGGTGGACATTTTCAGTGACAATTACCAGATGGACATTTTCAGTGACAATTACCAATTGTGGCACTTAATTGGAACTAAGGAGCAAAAGTGTGCAAAGAAAATATCTCCCACACCACTACACCACCACCAGCAGCCTGAACTGTTTATAAGGCAGGATGCATGCTTTCATGTTGTTTATGCCAAATTCTGACCCTCTTATCTGAATTTTGCAGCAGAAATCATGCCTCATCAGACCAGGCAAAGATTTCCTAATCTTCTATTGTCCAATTTTGTTGGGCCCGTGCAAATTGTAGCATCTGTTTCCTGTTCTTAGCTGACAGGAGTGGCACCCGGTGTGGTCTTCTGCTACTGTAGCCCATCTGCTTCAAGGTTCGACATGTTGTGAATATTCTCTTTCTGACCATTCTCTGTAAACCCTAGAGATGGTTGTGCAGGACAATCCCAGTAGATCAGCACTTTCTGAAATACTCAAATCAGCACGTCTTACACCAACCACCAAACCATGTTCAAAGTCATTTAAAGCTATTGTCCATGACTTTCGCAATTGCAAAACTATTTTTTAGGCCCCCCATTTAGTCTGGATGTGTAGTACATTCAAAAGTAGAATCATTGTCATACCGTAGGTAGCTTGAAACCCGACGATATCTCCCACGGCTATTGCAGACATTCCTACCGAGTGTCAGGTAGGGAATCCCCAGCAAATGTGTAAATAAAGTAGAGGAAGTACTGTTGACATAGCTGTCAATCAAACCAGAGCTATACGGGGGTATCTAATGAGTTTGCAGGGTGGGCACAACCTCTAGACCCAGTAGAATAAGACAGAAAATACATACCTAGACACTTCAGTGAACCCAGAGAAGTCGCGAGCGGGGACCCGTTTTAGCTCTATAGCACCTAAATAAGACTTGCCTGATGGCGGCTACTCTCGGCTACAAGGCATTACATGTTGTGCTCTGTGCGTGATCTCGCGGGATATCACAGTAGCAGCCGAAAGTAGCAGCCATCGGGCAAGTGTTCTTTAAATATACTTCTGTTGTACTTACAAACTTTTCAATGCCTCGTTTTATAAGTACAGAACCAATTCGTATTACTGTAGAAGTTTGGTACCATTCCGGGCATTATTAGTGGGGTTATTTATGAGATACACCCTTGGTTCCATCAGCGCCTGCACTAAGCCATTTGGCTGATAGCACTAACTCGACCAATGTTATAACAAGGGAAAAAGTGAGGTGCAAGGGAACAAGTGAAGGTGCAAAGGACCCTAGGGTTATATTACTCTGAACCATCACTTTAAAATTAAGATAACAGATCTACACGAGTAAAGGCACCAGCTACTGACAATCAATTCTTGATTGAAAATGACGTCACCATTCTTAAAATTGTTTTTTAACCAAATGCATTGATCTCTTTGCGTTGTGCCGGAAGTCATTGATTGTCAATGGAGCAGTCCAAAACTCTCTGTTGGGACTGCTGCTCTGGATTTCGTTGCGTTCTGTGTGCTGCATGCGTTCAATTTTTCAAATCTTGCGGCATTTTGCCATATCTAGTACAACCGGAAGTGCAGTAAATACACAGACTATAGCTACATATGTGAAAATCCATTTAGAAATCCTATAGCACAGCTTTCCTGGTCAGCGTGCTTCATAGAGTAGGGTAGAGAACCAAAAACAATAAACAATGCGCTCCTCCATTCTGCTACACCTTCCACAGCCTTGCAAAGCATATGTGCAACCAATACGGAAAATACCGGACTACAAATCTGTTTTGTTGGATTCACACCAGGCATGGCAAACTGGTTTTGGGAGTCCATTTATTTCAATAGGAAGCAATGCGCACCACTGTGGCAAATCTATCGCATCTGGCAAAATGGGGATGTGGGGCTACAGGTGTGTCGCTACTTGTGCAGTGCTTTGCCGTACGGCACTCAGAATCTACTGAGCTGTCAAAGCTTTTCTTGCACGCCCATAAACCCATAGGTAAAAGCAACATATTAGCTCTTGCTCTGTGGTACATCAGCTTTCGGTTCTGGTGCCGTATGGCAAATAACATGTTGGATAATTTCAACTCTTGCAACACCCGGCGCACTGCATCCACATTTTGCCGGATATGGTAGATTTGCTGCAGCGGTGCGCATTGCTTCCTTTTGAAATTAATGGACTTCCGCCGCAACGCAACCAGTTTTCCATGCCTGATGTGAATCCAGCATTACAGTGCAGTACTGTGATTTTATTTTTTGCCGTCCTTGGTGTGATCCCAGCATTCGACGATCTCGTGGAGCATGGTGCATTGATAGTGAGATGATCCCTAAGAAATGCAAGAATAGTAAGAAATCGACAAAACATGTTGGCTTCCTCTGAGTATCTTTTATTTTTTGTTATTTTTTTTCTCCCTTTCCAATTCCCTCTCTAACCCTGTCTTGTCGGCAGCTCCGCAAGGGTGTGCACATGGTTCATCCAGGGTTGCCAACTTTGGGACTTTGACTGGTGTGAGACTGTAAAATTTCAGTGTGTGCATGCGCGGAGAACGCTTTTGGTAACCCTAACCCTAATTTTAGAACTGTCATTCCTTGTTTACTTAGTTTAAACCTTGATTTATGCAACAACAAAAAAACTAATAGAATGGAAACGCTTATACTTTTTTTATGCTGAAAGCGTGAGAGTCACGCCAGATGCATGAGAGTTGGCAACCCTGTTCATCCAACCACATGTCGCCCGAGCCGCCGTTTTTATTTTTCCACTGTTCATCCAATATGGACGCCTATAGTCAGATCATGCACGGTATGATTGGGGAAAAAGATTGGGAAAACCTGGGTTGATTAAAACAATTTGTGATAAACAGCAAATCTGTGACACCGCTTATGCGGGATTGCAGTTGTTAGGGTTAGTGAATCCAGCTAAAGAAAAAATACCTGGGCATGTTGAACTTGGTTCGTATAGTTTTATTTAGCTTGTTTGTTTAATGTGATTATCCTGCTCTCTCTCAGCCTCCAAACAGTTTTCAGAGGAGGTGTTACGGAGTCATAATGAGCATCGTAGAAAGCACCAAGCGCCCCCACTGAAGCTAAGCAGCAAGCTGTGCAGAGAGGCCACTCGGTGGGTTAACCACACAATTGCCCCTACCTTCACCCACGTACAGTACATTGCCATCTTTTCCACCTGTGTCTTTCTTTGTCATCAATAAGGGCCTTTTAACAGTGTTTAGCTTACTCATCTGTCCACTATGGTTCCTTTTGAAAAAAGATTTAAAGATCTTGGTGGTGAGAAACACAGATGGTGAGAAGAATGTGGACAAGAATGTAAAAACAAGGTTCTCCAAAGTTTTGGGTATGGGAGCAACTTTAAAAAATGTATATGTTGCAAAAAACATTACAGTTTTTGTTGTTGCTTTAGCGAGTTGCTTCTCTCTTCTGCAACATTTTCCTTTGTCCTAATTGTGGTAGAAAAAGTATTGCCCTTGCATAAATGTACAATAGCAAAACCATAAAATTGCATCATGATGTTGGCAGGTAGTTTAGAAGGTAAGATTGTTGGGTTAGACATTTACAAATCATTGTATTTTTCTGTCATCATAGTGATTAAAATTCCATGAGATGGATGTCATTGTTTTCTTCCATGGTACATGTTTGTCAGTTTGCATAGAGAAAAAAAAAAGAATATTCTATTTTAATAAAAGTCACAACAGAGTTTTTTTCAGATGTAAATGGAATGATAATAAATTTAGGTGTGTAGTTCTGATAAAACACATCTAGCGAAAGAGAACTTTGTTAATGTCAATGTTGGGTTCACAAGAGATTCCTTGGTGAGGTACTTTTAAGTAAGGTAGCTCATGATCATCCTTTTGGAAACTACCATATCAGCTATCTGTCCACATCTTCACCATGTAGGTATGCTGAGTCTCTGGCTAGCACACGGATCTTGAAGCACAGTGCTGAATCCAGTAGGGGAAGCTGTGGAGAGAACCTGGCCTGGGCCTCCTATGACCAACCAGGTATACACCTGATATACCTTGCTCCACTCAATGAAATCAGACACAAAAACGTCTAAGTTAAAAACACCTACTATACACAGCAAATTCTTTAGTTTTAAAACTGTCAGTTTAGACTCCTATAGACACTGATCCAGTGTTCAATGTTAACACTGGGTAGTGTTAAACCAAAGAGTTTAACACTACTCAGTGTTATTAGTATTAATTGATACCACTTAACACTGGTTCAGTTTCTGAGTCCACACTGGCAGTGTTAATTTATCACATTGTTGAATTTGCTATGTAGAGAAACCGTTGGCATTACAAGCCCCTGGGAGAAACTCTTTTGAAAAACAAGCTAACTGTGCACTCAATCAATTAGGAAAGAATAGGCAGGATGTGAGGGCCTGCTGTATAAACCTTTGACTACATTTTTGGGATTCCTCAAGGTTTGATTCTTGGGCCAAACTTCTGTGTATATAATAATGTTTCACTTTTTGCTGGTAACTCCATCCACCTTTGTGTTGACAACACTAGCTTGTATACAATTGCTCCCTCACTAAACAATGTACTGTAATGGACCATCCAACAAAATATGTAGTTTAATGACATCTGACATGGAGTCTTTGATACATACATCTACATACTCCTCAGCATTGACAGTAGCTGTTCCCTTGCTTTTGGTACTGCAACACAGAGGCAGAAAACTGTTTTGTGAGTTCTGGAGTACCAAGGGCAAAATTGTTTAATCTACCCTTTACAAAACTGACTTCCCAAGGCTATGCTAGCACTGGGTTTAAAACTTGAGTGAACTGTAAAAAAACTGCTGTCTACTTACTAAAAGTAATTCAACATTATGCATAGAATTTTTAGGTAGTTCCAGCAAACCCAATCTTTGTCGAACCTATCTTATACAAAGATTTGGCTTGTTGGAAATACTTAAAAATTTGATGCAATAAGTTGACTTACTTTTAGTAAGTAGAGATGGCTGGTTATTTTTTTCATTGTATGCCATTTGTCTAACTACATGCAAAGACTACATGAAAAATAAATGTCTCAAGTATTATACATGTATTTGCCAAATGAACAGTCAAAATAGTTTGCACCATAGTATTATGGCACTAAGCCTTTTCTATTGGAAGGGTTTTTGAGGCCATTACATACAGAATATTTTTACATTAATATTTATTTATTTTACCTCTATTTCAACAGAGAATACAGTCTGAGACCAAGTTTTTTCTGTCAGCTGAGCCCTATGTAAAGTAACTAAAAGAAAAAAAAACACAATTACAAAAAACTATTACATTCAATTATAAATAGATAAATGGATATTTGAATTTCCCTTTTTTTTTCAAGACTGACAGGCATGGTAGACAAATATTATGCATTTAATTTTCTAAGGGATTTTGGAAGTTCATGTGTTAAATCTATATGTATAAACATGAACCAGTGTCTGTCTCTTTTGAAAGCCAACTAAAGTGTACAAATTACTCATTTTTTACATTTTATAGATTTTTTTCCCCCTGGAAGGTCGCACCAGTAATATAAAATAGAGCTGCATGATAAAGTGCATCTAGATGTTTTAACACCAATGCACATCACTATGAACTACTACTTACATAAACGTTCCTTCCACAATTTTAATTCTATGCTGATTAGACAAGTGTTTTTCAACCCTCTCCTCGGAGCACACCAGTTCCACAGTTTAGCTGTAGCCGCTGAACTAGCTCATCATATTCATTAATCAAGGGCCTGAAAATTAGCATATGAGTTGAATCAGCTGTGCTAGCTCAGAAATAGACGGAATACATGGAACGGCTGGTGTTCGCCGTTGAGAGGGTTAAACACTGGAATAGACAGAAACAATCTGTTTCTATAAATAAAAGAAACCAACTCTGTATTGTACCATCTGTCTTGAAGTAAAAAAGTTCACCTAACTAATTCCCAAGGTATTACGGGAGGGAACACATTCTATAATTGAACCGTCAAGCCATGGGTACTGATCATGAATTTTGTGACTTGTACAATAATAAATATTTAGTTTTACTTGATGAAGCACCAGCTGAAGAACTATAAAGCAGTATTGTTGCAGTAGGAAATCAGATTGTGGAGGAGCAGTGGTTAGAGCATCAGCAGAAGAACTATACCATCAGAATAGAGGTGAAAGTAACAGCTTCTCACAGTTATAAATATCACTAAGGCCATTTTGAAACAACAATCAGTTGACCTTAGCCAATCCCAGTCCTGTCAATTTCTTCATTAAGATGCAATGAGTAACTGTACTAAAAGCTTTTAACAGGTCCATTACTGTTTTTTCCAATTGCTAAAACACAATTTTGCAAACTAGTGTGGTTTTATCAAAATACTCAACACAATTCACAAAACCACACACTCAAACTGCAAAATATCTCATATATCCTGCAAAATTAACCACTCTAACTAAAACTACATATAGCATTATCAAAATCAAACTTTTGCACCACATGGCACACACTTAATTCATATTACCAGATTTTTGTCTAACCAACTACACACCGTTGGTCATAATGAAAAACACTCTTTACTATGCTTTGCTATAATGTCTAACCAACTACACACTGTTGGTCACAATGAAAAACACTCTTATTAGGGTTCAGAAGTGGTTTTTGTGTTGAATGGTTATTATTATTATTTGTTGTCTGCCTCGGCGGCTGAAATTCCAGTGAGCTGGAATAAGCTAGAAACATGAAACTTTGGGGAATAACTGGAAATGGTGTGCAGGTGCTTCCATAGAAATATGAACCCAATCGGCCACATGGTGGCACTGTAGTTAAGGCTTCAAAATGTAAACGCCCCTCACACCGTAAGTCCGATTTACTTGAAATTTCTCACACAGGTGCAGCTCAGTGTGCTCTACAAAAAAGCCTCAAGGACCATTAAGGTCTGCCTACAAAAACTTTCCGCCGTTTTGAAATTTTTGAAAAACACATTTTTAACATCTCCTCCTAAACCGCAGCTCCGATTGCCACCAAAATTTCAGTGAATCATCATAGGACCAAGTGTATTAAAAGTTGAATAAACCATGTCAATATCTCAATTACCATTCAAGTTATTGACCAATGAACTTGGAAAGGGGTGTGGCTCTGGACATTAATGAACACAAATGAGCAACCGTAAGGCCAATCATCACAAAACTCACTGGATATTTTCAGATAAGTGCCCCAGACATACCCAGACAGTTTCATATACATGCACCACCAGGGGCCACTACAAGTGCAAGATAGGTGAGTAGCAATACACAAATTGTACTATTAATCGCATATTCATTATCCAATCATGAAATATCTCTCAGGTAACTGAACCATGCCCTGCAAGTTTTAATCAAATTGACCATTTGGGGGTGCTTTAAATGTATAATAACTACACATGGAATGACACATCAAGCTATAGTTCATAAAATGTTTGTCCAATCGTTACAAAGCTTACAGGATATGTTTTATTACAATGTTTAACAGCGTGTGAATTGACTTTGAAGTCGCTATTGAGAGAAAAGGGTTGAACCCGCAAATCGCCGCTTGCGGCTATATTCTTTATTATGCTTTGCTATAATGTCTAACCAACTACACACTGTTGGGCATAATGAAAAACACTCTTTATTATGCTTTGCTATAATGTCTAACCAACTACACACTGTTGGGCATAATGAAAAACACTCTTTATTATGCTTTGCTATAATGTCTAACCAACTACACACTGTTGGTCATAATGAAAAACACTCTCATCTTTAAAATGCTTTGCCTTTATATGAAAATAGTTAAAATTGTATGAAATTCTTAAGATTGTTCACACATTTTAGTTTTCACCAAACAAGTCAGTGCAACATATGCACAGCAGATATCTTTACATTGGACTGTACAAAAATATGCTCACAAAAATTAAAAAAATTAGGCAGCATCTTGCCTAACCAAAAGGTGCTCACATGTAGTCTTTTATAGTGCTTACTTCCTGATTGAAGTGGTAACAATTATGCATTGAGGTGTTTGGCCAGGTGGTGCATATGTTGGCCAAATAGCTCATGTAGTGTCATTTTGAATGGAAGTGTTTTGAAATGGCAATTATGTGACTTGCTGTCAGATTGTTGTGTCTTATGCAGAGAATTGTGTTCAGTGCGTTTAAAAAGTGCCATTTCTAATTGCAAAATGTGTGTAAAGCAGAAAATGTGTTTAGACTTTTTAAGACTTGAAGTTTTGCTGTCTGTGTGTCAGTTTAAATAATTGTGCTATGCATGTCATTTTAGTGTGTTAGCAATTGGAAAAAACTGTAATAAAACAACGCAGATTTTTATCTATTACTCTGACAATATCAGTACTAATCATTGATATCCTGTTGTATTTTTGATACATTATCAAAGTGTTGAGTTGTTGCGTTGTCATAACCATCACTGCGGCACCAGTACCTATTCTAAGGGACTTCAAGTGGTATGGCAACAGCATAAACAACAACAACTGGAAGATATATCAAGATGTTATTAAATCACGTAATATGTTGAAAAATGTAAATGCTTAACATTTAATCAGACATTGTTTCTGGCTCAGTTAGTTAGCTATGACAACAGCATCTTAAAGGGGGAAATCTACAGTGAGAATTTGGTATGAATTCCGAGATGAGGAACATCTGAAAGACTAGAGCTAGATAACAACTGCAGTTGCTTGCCAACACAGAAAAAAGTGTGTTGATATAACTTGTGGTTATGGAATTTACTAAATATATACATTATCTCACAATGTATCCAACCATACATACAGTAACATTACAGAGAAATATTAGGGTCTAGTTAGGTCTAGACAATAGATGACTCACTGGCATCATTTCCATGAAATGTGTTCTGAGCTCATGACTAAGAGAACAGTGATGTTTCCGGATGGCTCTGTAATCTGATTCTAACATTCTGCAGTGGATATGTTATACCACTGGGTCATGCTCAGTTCAACTCTCTTCACTGCTTACTCTGAAACTGGAGTTCCCAAACCTCTCATGGTCTTCACACACATAGGGATGCTGACAGGGGGGACAACTGGGATTGTTGTCCCGGGCCCAGTCCTGAGGGGGGCCCAAATTTTGTTTTTGCACAGTAATATTTTTGTACCGGGGGGGCCTTAATGTGGAGTTTTGTCCCGGGCCCAAGGCTTCCTGTCGGCATCCCTGGACACACCTAAAGCCTCGGCAGCTAGATTACATTTGTTATCCTTTATACAATTTCGTGATCACTGCTGAAGTCTGTCTGCTCTTGGGGATTATACCTGTTCAGTTTCAGCACTAGAAAAGAGAATCTAGTATGATGTTGTGAGAACCTGTACCCTTTGCCCCTCGTGTGTAGGGAAGGACGTAGCTGACCGCTGGTATAATGAAGTCAAGCATTACAACTTCAACCGTCCAGGCTTCTCCTCTGGCACAGGTGAGGGACAGGCACATGTTTGTTTTTTCTATCTTTGTTGGGTAAATAATTTTTCATATCCTTTAACTCTTAAATTTATCCTCAAAAACCTAACCCTAAACCCCTAGTGCCAATTTTCATTTTACCCTAACTCTACCAAGGCCTTCAGCCATTTGAGCTGGATCCAACAAAGATGAAGTACTGAAATGACAGGATTGACTATCTTTAGTACAATCACAATTAAACAACCCTCTGAATTAATGTAGTACTAGCTGCCACTGTTATATTTACCCATGCTGCAGGTGAAGATTAAACTGTGTGATCAGCATTTCCAGTCTACTCTGGATTTTAAAGATCGGGCAGTGTACATGGAGGAAAAGCAGGAAATTGCAGATGAGATAAATACAGGGTTCTTCAGCTGTAAATATTTAGAGCATTGCTGCAGACAGCTTTCTTCAGGTCATGTGTTTATGTTGGCTAACGGCCTCTCTCCATCTCTCCCTCCCAGGTCATTTTACAGCGATGGTGTGGAAGGGCAGTAAGCAGCTGGGGGTGGGAAAGGCCAGCGCTTCAGACGGCTCCAGCTTTGTGGTGGCTAGGTACTTCCCTGCAGGGAATATCACCAACCAGGGACACTTTGAAAACAACGTCCTTCCACCCAAAGCCTGAGAAACTTGCATCATCCCCAAAAAGGGACTGTCCAAACAACTTTACAGCTTGGCTTGTTACCTTGACTTCTCATATAAAATAATGAAGACAAACCACAGAAAGTGATGGTGTAGAATGACAACAGGATCAATTGGCACACATGTTTGGGAGGATGTCTTTTCAAGATCTCAAGATTTCAATGGATGCAGTGCTGAAACCGGGGTGTAGATCAAAATTTGATATTACAACTGGGAGTATAAAAGGAGTATTAAAACAAAGTATAATGTCTATTGCTGAGCTGCGTGTTTGACGTCTGCATTGCATATGTTTGTAATGGAGAAAAACAAGATTTTTAACATGTTACTATAGATATTTCCCAGAGTTTCATTAGGGTTACATTTCAGAAACTACAAATCTGCAAGAATTACAGAGTACCCAGAACATGAGTGGGTCATTTTTTTTGCTTAGCCCAATTCTGTCTGCTTCTTTAGCAATTTTTGAAATGTATAATAAATAAAGCACATTGAATCAAAGATGGTTTACTATGAAGACTTAATTAAGATGCAATTGAAATCCCAGGTCACGTTTGTAGGCTACAGTACTTTAACGTAGACGTTAGCTAGCACAGCTCAAGCACAAACACAACTGATGCATTTATTTCCAGAAGTCTCTGGGTTTTAAACTCTGTGAATCATTAGACTTATTGTTCTATCTTGATTGGGTTTGACCTACAGTAAATTTCCTAATAAACTGCCTCATGTTTACGATAGCCTACTGTTACACTTTAAAACGGGGAGATTTACACAATAAAGATGTCAGATCACCACAGTGTTCAGAGAGGAATAAGAGGTAGCGGGTGTAGAGTGACCTACAACAACATTAGAAATTAATCGCGATAAAATATATTCCCAGTTTCAAATGAATAATCTGAGAGACTTTATCATGAAGTGTTTTGTAATTTGAAGAAATGGGGAATGTGTAAAATCTATATTATTTTGACATGGATGTATATGCAACTGAAAATATATGTTACAACACTAGGTGGAGTCATTATATCAATAGAGAACAACATGATGCTATTCACTGCAGCCTCAGTACTAAACAACATATGGTGATGACAAACAAAAGGCAAATAATAATTATAGCTGTAAATTGAGACAAAAATATTTTAAGAATACTTGTGTACATAAAGACAATAGTCACAGCCCACCCATCATATCTTCATTGCTGGACAATAATTGAACACTGATAAACAAAGTGACCTTATTACAATGGGCTGTGTACCTTCAGATCCCCCACCCGGTACAGCCAGAAGAGGACTGGCCACCCCCTTGAGTCTGGCCTCTCTCTAGATTTCTTCCCAGGTCCAACCTACTAGGGAGTTTTTCCTAGCCACTGTGAATCGCTTGTGTTGCTTGCTTTTGGGGGTTTCGGGCCGGGTGTCTGTCAAAACTGCTGTTGTAAAAAGGGCTTTATAAATAAATTTGATTGATTGATTGATTTGATTGTGTATTATATCAAACATTTAACAAAAATCTGAAAACAGTCAAGGAAAAAGGTATAAAATGTAAAGTTCTTCATAGATTCTGATAAAAAATAAATAACATTGTTCATGGAATAAATGGAACTACGTCATCACAATTGTGTTTGTTGCATGAGATCTGAAATGAGGGATTAAGTCTTAAGTGTTGTGGCAGTATTGAGCATGGTTATTAAAAAGAAAACCAAAAATAAACATGCAGTATGTGACAGCAAAATAGAAAACAAATGCAATGAAATACCAGATGTTTGATGTATTGAAAGAGGTTACCTAAACAACCATATGTTCCATGAAATAACTAAATGTCACTTTGCGTGTTTCTTTGCATTGTTTGACTTGTGGCCAATTAGAGCTACTCATGGTTTGGTGTACTATCTACTGTAAGGTAACTTTCTTTAAGTGGGAAAAATTTGAATAGAGAATCTCTACATTCAAAGTATGTTCTGTTTGGAGAAGGAAATATCAGATAAAAGACATCTGTAGCCACTCTTATAAATAATTCACACATACACCATAAATCATTGACCCCCCCAGCTGTGAACTCTATCACACCTAAATGTGTGTAGGCAAACTAATCCAACGTTGGTGTTGGTTGTGTGCTTGAGTGGTGAAGATTCCTGTTACTACATCATGCTTAAACCTGTAATGACTGTATTGCATTTATATGATTTTTCCTAATGTTGTTGAATACTGAAAAGTAGAATTGTATTAATAATTTCTATGCTGGACTTAAACTGACCTCTTCTTTGAACACTGACTGTATTTCCATGTGCATTTATGTTTTGTTTGTATTTAGAGTTTTCCATTTTAACTAGTTTTATGTCATTAAAGTGAATGTCAAATATTCCGTCGCAGAACATGACAGGGCAGAAATCAGATGGCTTACAGTACAGTGTCAGATATAGATTATAAGGAGTCACAGCCCACACTAGTGTGATTATAACACACTTTATTAGCAGGTACTGAGGATGCAACATAGCAGCGATACAGACAGGCCTGTGGCATTTAAGCTTGAAGGAGGTGAGGCGGTCCACTATCCTCTCACATGGTTAGCTCCTGTAGGAGAGAAGAGCGAGGAAAAAGGAGGGAGAGAATTACATGTTGTTGTGATTGGTGGTGAACATACAGTACATTGTAAAACATGTTCCAGACCTCAGAGTATCGTAACAGTTAACATAGGCTCACAAATGACAACTAGGGGACAAAGCGGCGCGTTAATTCAGAACTACAGAACCCATCTCACCATGATTGCATTGACGATGTCGTTTGTGTTGTGTCGGAGGGCAAGGATTGCTTTAGAGCGAGACACGTTGGCCTGGGCCATCACCAGCTCGATGTCCCTCTGCTCCAGGCCTCCATCATCAACCTGAAAGACAGACCCAGTTGGTTGTTAATATGGTTGTATTTGAGGGCTGTTTAAACGATTTGCTCACATCACAGAGCTTAATGCTCATTTGCATGACATTTTTTGGAATGTGATTTGCAATACTGAATATTTAAAAAGGATTTAAAAGTGAACCAAGGTTTGATTCGTCAGCTTTCGGACCATTAGGTCTGACCAATTGTCATAGTTAAAAGACTCCACCACTTCATGTCCTCCATGTTGCCCCTCTTGTTTGTCAACAAGGGATGACATCAGACAACAAGTCACATATGACCCCTCAGACACGAGTCACATAGCCAGATATCAGATCTGTATTTGATTAAGTACCACCTATGGATCAGAGAATGGGTAGACATCACCATTTGAATCACTGCTCATTTCCAGTGTGAACATAGTTTAACCACACTAGACTTAATTTATTATGAGTAATTTTTACAATTAAATACTTTATTTACCAAAAGACAGATGAAACTGCATAAAAAGACGTAATTAAACAAGGTGTCAGTATAAATACTATCCCTCATGTTGTTCATGAGGAAATGCGTTTAGATCATCTTGTTAAGAAGTAAACTACAGTGTTGTTTTGGAAGAGTAGGCAACTTTAAATAAAAGTATTGCATCCTAATCCTTATGCATTTACATGTTATTGAGTTATAGAGACTTGTTTCGAATGAGTAGGCACATTTCTATGAAAATATTATATGTTGCCCCAACTGGGGCACAAACTCACAACCTTCAGATTTTGAGACTGCCACTTTCCAGTTGAGCTATAGCAGAATCTGAGACCTGTGAGTGAATTACTAGAATTCAACTAGAACATGTGTTAATGGATGTCAAATTTATTGTCATATGTACAGAAAAATACAGATGTTGTTGCATGTACAATGAACATCTTGTGCCACGGCTCCAACAGTGCATTAATAATAAAAAGGTACAAATTGGAACACAAGTTATATCAGTAAACAATAAGATATTCAACAGAGACTAGAGATCAAGCATACTATATTACGTCTGTACATGAAACACCCAGTGAAAACATTAAACATGTAAGTATGCAGGCCTTACCTCCTCTTCCTCACTCTCTTCTTTAATGGTCAGGCTAGGGGGGGCTGGTGGGGCCATGGGGGAGGGCTCCACTGGAACCTTAAACTTCTCTGCTGCAGCCTTGTGCACCTGCTGGGACAGGTCCTCTATCTTGGGAGGAGAGGAGGACAGAGGGATGTGGGTGAGAACAAGTAGAAGGACAGTAGAAGAAGATATGAGAGGAAGAGAGCATCACCTTGGCCTCTCCGAAAACGATATATATGTCTGACGCCGGACTCTTGAAGACGTCAGGTCTACTGATGACAAACAAGATGCTCTTCGACTTCCTTATGGTAATCCGGGTCACACCGTGGACTGGCCGCAACCCCAGTTTACCCATGGCCTATGCATGCAGAGACACACACATTCTCACTTTAAACACTTTAAATCCACATATCATTGATTCAAACATTTTAAAAGGTAGCAATGTATGAACATTAATGGGTACACAAAGCAGCTTTTCCACCTTTAACCATTATTTTACAAGTTAACTGAGAACATATTATAATTTGCAACAATGTTCTGGTGGGAGGGAAGGGGATGAATGAGCGATTGAAAGCTGGGGATGATTAGGTTGCCATAACGGTATGAAGGCGAGATTGGAAATTTGTTCAGGACACCGGGGTTAACACTCCTACTCTTATGAATAGTGCCATGGGATCTTTAGTGACCACAAAGTATCAGGCCCCCAAGACTGCTTAGCTTTTAGAAGCAAACCAGCTGTAGAATATTGGGTGCAATGCTGCTGGCATAACAACTAAGAATAATAGCTCAAATATAATAACTAAAACAGCAGTGCCTTGATCTACTTCTAAACAAACTCAACCCTGACAAGATTGAGCTGCTCTTTTTCTGAGGGAAGGTCTGTCCGCTCCAAGACATGTCCGTCACAGTTGAGAACTCCACAGTGTTGTCATCCCAGAGTGCATTGAAACTTGACTTGACCCTGACTTTACCCTCTCGTTAACATCAAGGCTTTGACTGGTTCCTGCCGGTTCATCCTCTACAACATTCGAAGAGCACAACCTTATCCACACCCAGGATGCTGCACAGGCAATCATCCAGCCACTCGTCATCTCACATCTGGATTATTGCAACTCACTCTTGGTAGAACTCCCGGCGTGTGACACCAAACCGCTACAACTCATTCAGAATGCAGCAGCCCGCCTAGTGTTAAACCTTTCCAAGTTCTCCCATATCACCTCACTTCTACACACACTTCACTGGCTCCCAGTGTTTGACTACGGAGCAACAAGAGGAGCTCCTCCCTACCTTCAGGCAAAGCTCAAACCCTACATCCCTATACAGGCTCTTCGTTCTGCCACGTCTGGGCTCCTGGTCATCCCACGCCTTCAGGAAGTCAGCTCTCTATCCAAGCAGTAAAACTCTTCTCCATCCTGGCTCCTCAATGGTGGAACCAGCTTCCACTGGAGGCTACAACAGCAGAGTCTCTACCCATCTCCAGGAAACATCTGAAAACCTTCCTCTTCAATCAGTACTTAGTTACATTCCACATCTGTTGTGTTAAAATGTTTCATGTTTATTTGTATTATCCTTTTCTAGCACTGTTTTTGCCTGTTCACTGTTTCAAATATTGAATGCTCTTACTACTGAGTGGTGGTTGCTTCACCTAGTTTCTCTTAAATGTAAGCACTCACTGTAAGTCACTCTGGATAAGAGCATCTGCTAAATGACTAAAATGTTATTTTACTACAATCCTGATGCCCCCCAGTGTTATCTGGATTATGTGCCCAAAACATCTAAGCCTCCCCCAAATAAGGGGCAGGCTTTTCAGGAATGTTCTGTGAAAGTATTTCCATATAGTAGTTGAATGCAGCCTATTTCCAATATCAGCAGTTCTCTCTGGCCTCCCCACATCACTACAATATCAGGCTAGTTCAGCATGCAAGAAAACACAATATCTGCAGAAAAGATGCCATTCTTGTAAAATACCCAATCAAAGAATTGCCACCACGCTATTTCATTTCCCTAGATACACAGAAGCAGCGTCTAGAACCAGTTTCAAGTCCATGCTTTTTCTGAAGGCTCTTTCATGACCCTAGAACTGTTTCCATTCATGATAAAACAACTGATATCTATATTCTGCTAGATATGTCTCAGTATTATCGTACACCACGTGAACTGAGTTTGGATTGTGGTTGCTCCAATGTTGCTTGTAGATTTGACCACTCAGTAAAACTTCCAGCAACTATTTAGC
The DNA here is from genome assembly GCA_016801145.1 of Umbra pygmaea. Taxonomy (NCBI): domain Eukaryota; kingdom Metazoa; phylum Chordata; class Actinopteri; order Esociformes; family Umbridae; genus Umbra; species Umbra pygmaea. The sequence continues at coordinate 1,761 of JACXGM010004174.1, read as the reverse complement.
CCGTTTAGAATAGCAAAAAGGCAGATTTGTAGCAAAACATCTTGGGATCTTTACAGCATTTATCGGCAGTTACCATGGGTGTGCTTAGCACACTGTTAGTGAGAGTTGAAGCACTCACATCTGCTTCTGGCAAGTGTTCAAAGCACAAATACACATGGACACACTACTGTAGTTACACCATGACACACAGAACACACATACATACTTGATCTGTGCTTGATGTGCGGCTCATTTCAGTAGCCAGAGTTGTAAAAAGTACAAAGTAGAAGTTGTGCTGTGTTCACATATTTTGGGGGGATCCTAATTAAAACATAAATGACCAGGTAATAAGAATTCATAACAAAACAGTGACCATAATTAACAATTTTTACTCTTTTTTGTCATTTTATTTATCACTGTTAATTTGACCTCAATTTACCTGGTCATTTTGGTCTTAATTGGTAACTTCATAAAACTTGTGAACTCAGCCAAACCCAAAAACGTACTTTTACTTTGTGGTTTTTACAACTCCGTCAGTAGGTCTATGTTGAGCTGGTGTAGGTCTCACCTTGCGGGCCTTCTTCTCACTGCGACTCTGCTTTGGTCTGTTCAGCCCGTCTTCAGCAGGAGAGATGGACTGGGATGGTGTGATGGAGAGACGGAGAAGGGTTATCATCAAAATGTTTTACATACATTCTACTGCTGCCATTATCATCAGAGTTTTTCCTCCGCTCACATTAGTCTCACCTGGGATTGTAAGGATCTCAATGGTACCCCCTCAGGGTCCTCCAGCTCTGGCACTGATCCCTCACTCTCTGACTCATTGCAAGAGCCCACTATGTATACACACAAACACACATAAACTGTTTAGCCTGCCTCAACATATTGCTTTTATACTAATGACTGAGTTGATGAGAACAATGTTAACCTGCTCCATGATTAATTAATGATCTATTATCAGTTTAATCTAAATGGGTTTAAATGTATGATTATTTTCCTATAAAATTATCTTCTCTGAGAATTTCTCAAGAAATCAGTATTAGTGTTCTGTGGTAGACAGGGTATTGTTAAAAAAAACTTTCTAGAATAAAAACATTCATCAGGACCACTATATTTACAAGGTACAGGTCCTTCTCAAGAAATTAGCATATTGTGATAAAGTTCATTATTTTCCATAATGTAATTATAAAAATTAAACTTTCATATATTTTAGATTAATTGCACACCAACTGAAATATTTCTGGTCATTTATTGTTTTAATACTGATGATTTTGGCATACAGCTCATGAAAACCCAAAATTCCTATCTCAAAGAATTAGCATATTTCATCTGACCAATAAAAGAGTGTTTGTAATACAAAAAAAGAAAAAGTCATCCTTCAAATAATTATGTTCAGTTATGCACTCAATACTTGGTCGGGAATCCTTTTGCAGAAATGACTGCTTCAATGCGGCGTGGCGTGGAGGCAATCAGCCTGTGGCACTGCTGAGGTGTGATGGAGGCCCAGGATGCTTCGATAGCGGCCTTAAGCTCATCCAGAGTGTTGGGTCTTGCGTCTCTCAACTTCTTCTTCACAATATCCTACAGATTCTCTATGGGGTTCAGGTCAGGAGAGTTGGCAGGCCAATTGAGCACAGTAATACCATGGTCAGTAAACCATTTACCAGTGGTTTTGGCACTGTGAGCAGGTGCCAGGTCGTGCTGAAAAATGAAATCTTCATCTCCATGAAGCTTTTCAGCAGATGGAAGCATAAAATGCTCCAAAATCTCCTGATAGCTAGC
>JACXGM010004173.1:29108-39299 GCA_016801145.1 Umbra pygmaea | reverse complement strand
TACAGAGGCTTCCAGGTCTAGAGAACCAGGCCAGAGTAATAAAGACAGGTTTCCAGGTCTAGAGAAGCAGGCCAGAGTAGTACAGACAGACTTCCAGGTCTAGAGAACCAGGCCAGAGTAAAACAGAGAGGCTACCAGGTCTAAAGAACCAGGCCAGAGTACTATGGAGGCTTCCAGGTCTAGAGAACCAGGCCAGAGTAATAAGGAGGCTTCCTGGTCTTGAGAACCACGCCAGAGTAATAAAGATAGGCTTCCAGGTGTAGAGAACCAGGCCAGAGTAATAAAGACAGGCTTCATGGCCTCTGTTACATCCCCCAGTCTAAGTGTACAGTATTTGGATTTCTGTATGCCCTGCCCTGTGTGTGTTTGTTCTGTGTGTGTTTGTTCTGTTCAGTTTGTCTGTTCCACACAGGTGGCACTGAACATCATCACCCTCATCACTCATCATTGACTCCTCCCTCCCGTTATCCGGTTCACCTGGTTCCAATAATTATCTATCCCATCCTGCTCTCCATCTGTATAAATTCTGGTATTCTGTGTCTCGCTCTCTCTGCCTGTGTGTAAGGTTGCTCTCTCAGTTGGTAAAGGTTTAAGCTGGGTTTGGTGCATGTGTTTTTGGAAATTGGTTGTGATATCAGTGATCTTGTCACTCAGTGGGTAGAGGTGACTCTGTTTGGCATGTGGCTTGAGGCCTAGTTCTGTACATCGTATATTCTGTGTGTTCGTGTGAGAGAAAGAGCTTGGATAGTGTTCTTTTCTAGTGTTTGTCAAGTGTGTTTGGCCTAATAGAGTGCTTGTGTTGTATTTAGTGTCCTATTATTGTCATTACTACTTTGTTTTGTTCACAGGGAGTTGGGGAGTAGTTTAGAGCTGCCCCAGGGTATACATCACCCATAGGGATACTCCCTTATCTAAGTACACTACCTAGACCTGGGCAGAACATTCCCTGTATGTTTGGTTATGGCGCCTTACTCGTGTGCCAGCTTAGCTTAGTTTAAGTGTTTGTGGGGATAGGATAGGTTAGGGGTTGGGGGACTTTATTTTTATTTCTTTGATTTTGTCCCATCCATCCCTCCCCTTCTCCCATTATTATTCATGCCGCTTGGCTAAATGAAAGCCCCTCGTTTACACTGTATATCGTTGTTCTTTACTTGCACCGACAACCCCATACCTCTGTTACTGCCCTTTGGGGGTCCTTGAGCAGTGGGGTGTCAGGTCCCGTTCCTTTAAGTGTTATAACAGCCTCCACACTGACATCAGCACAATAACATGGCTTTACACAGATCTCTGGGACAGCTGCTGGAAAATGAAATGACAAAACAGAATCACGTTTTAACACGTTCATTGGAATTCAATTAAAATGTGATTAGGACAAGCATTAGAGTGACGTGAGGCTCATCTCATGATCTGGTCCCTTGCTTTCCACAGCCTTCCTCATGTTTCCATGGGATTATCCATGGAAGGCTGACCCCTGACCTCCGGACAGGTGCCTGATTGGAAGGATAAGAGGTCAGTCATGTGATCACAGGACGTAGGGGTAAACCAGTGGGTCCACTAGATTCCTTTTATATACCATCTGGAATATGCAGGCAGATATGTACAGTATACAGGTACACATAAATAGACCTGTTATCTAGTAGGGAACAAGCATGTCCTCAAAACAATTACATGGAGTCAAACACACCTTATTTGCTGTGGGGTACACAGTAATAGGGATTCTACACAAAATGGATCAGATAGAGTATGGATCAGATACAGTAATGTAGATCAGAGTAATAAAGATCAGATGCAGTAATAATGGATTAGATGGAGAAACATGGATCAGATGCGGTACTGTAATATACACTGAACAAAAAAAGGCCTATTTCTCTCAAATATTGTTCACAAATCTGTCTAAATCTGTGTTAGGGAGCACCTCTCCTTTGCCGAGATAATCCATCCACCTCACAGGTTTGGCATATCGAGATGCTGATTAGACAGCATGATTATTGCACAGGTGTGCCTTAAGCTGCTCTAAAATGGCTACTCTAAAATGTGCAGTTTCATCACACAGCACAATGCCACAGATGTCGCAAGTTTTGAGGGAGGTCCTATATAGTGATTTAAAGCCACAACAGGTGGATTCAGCACCACGGCCAGCTCTGCATTCTAAGGAATCACATTTTAGAGTGGCCTTTTATTGTGGCCAGCCTAATGCACATCTGTGCAATAATCATGCTGTCTAATCAGCATGTTGATATGCCACACCTGTGGGGTGGATGGATTATCTCGGCAAAGAAGTGCTCACTAACACAGATTTAGACAGATTTGTGAACCATATTTTAGAGAAATAACCCTTTTGTGTATATAGAAAGTCTTTAATATTTGAGTTCAGCTCATGATAAATGGGGGCAAAAACAAAAGTGTTGCGACTATATTTTTGTTCAGTGTAGATCAGATTCAGTTATATAGATCAAATACAATAATATAGATCAGATGCAGTAATATGGATCAGATGAAGAAATGTGGATCAGATGCAGTAATATCGATCAGATGACAAAATGTGAATTAGATGCAGTAAAAGTACTTTATTTGTCACATACATGTAGCTAAATTCATTCTCTGCATTTAACCCATCCCTCAAGGGAGCAGTGGGCAGCCATTTACAGCGCCCGGTGACCAACTCCAGATCTTAGCCAGTGCTTTCATCAGGGGCACTGATTGGAGAACCTAACCTGTATGTTTTTGATGGTGGGGTAAACCGGAGCACCGAGAGGAAACCCACGCAGGTGTGCTAGCGCAGAGGCTAGAGCTAAACTGTGGAACGTCTGGTGTGCCCCAAGGAGAGGGTTGAAAAACACTGCACTAGGCCACCATGCCTTCTCCAGTAGTATGGATCAGATTCAGAAATATGGACAGAAGATGAAATGAGAGAGAGGGCTAAGAGGTAGGCACCAGGTTTCCATTTGGGACAGTCCTGCTAGTACAATCTTTTCTGTCCAGTCTTGTCAAACAAAAGTGTTCAAGTACAATACATAGCATATTTGTTTCATCATCACAGTGATCTGGTTCTGCTGCCACACTTAAACACATGAACAAACCAAAACAAGCACATAAACATACACACAATTTCAACATCCAACCCCTTCCCAGCTTTGGTGCCTGCCTCTGGGATAAACAGCTTTTCTATGGGGGCAATGGGAATGGACCAGTGGTGTGTAAATATGCGTGTCTGATGTGTGTGACCATGGGGCAATGTAAAAATGAAGGGGTGTGAGGCCAGGCATCCCACAGGATCAATGTTATCACTCCTGAGACAGGGCAGAGTGTGGGCAGAGGGCACCATGCTGCACCCTGGGTTTATGTCAGGGTACTGCCCCATACAGAGGCCATAGCGAGGGATCATTGAAGTCTTTCGGTCTCCATGCCTTGGCTCCAGCTGTGATCATGTTAGAGAGTTATGTAAAAACATAGCGGCACTAGTAGTCAGTGTTTTTATCCTAATACATAAAGACTTTTACTCCAACCCTGAGGTAGACAGGCTTGTAGAACACATGTGCAGACAGAAGCTGTATCACAATCAAACAGTATTATTCTGCATCCGTCCCAGAGGTTCTTAGGAACAGTCACCAGGGGAAAGGGAAGCTAGTTGTGTTATGTGGAACACTGTAGTGAAACACAGAACACTGAGTTGGAGGAATGTAAAACAAAGTCAAATCTTTATTTTCTATTTCACCCAAAACCTAATTTTATGTTATGTGTACTGGAAGCCTAATAACGCTGTGTGGTGGACACACGCATGCGAGACACACAAAGGCGCACATCAGGCACATGCACGCACACATAAATACAGTTTAGTTAAATTAATTTGAAGATCATGACCTGTTTCCACAAATGCATTATCTCTTAAGGAAAAGCCTACATGCAGTAGAATCAATTAAAACCTAACAGACGGGATTAAAAACACACTCCTGCAAGTCCAGCATTGATAAGAATGTTTGGAATCCTCATATCAGATAAAATGATTAACCAACAAAATGCTTGATTGAGCCTTTAAATAGACCAGAGCCAGATTATGGTTGTCTTTTAAAGTTGAAATGCCAAACAGCTTTGTCATTTTTAAAGCACACATTAGTAAATGCAAAACTGAAACACTACTTGTAGTGTGTAAATAAATCAGCCCAAAATCACATTGAATTACGTTCTGAGGGAACTAATTAGCAAAACTGAAATATGTAAAATATGAACAGTATGAAAGGGTTAGTTATGTTCATAGGGAACTAAATAAAAAAAACGAATTAGGTATAATATGAACATATTAAGATTATGACGTAGCATGTAAATAGCATCGTTTTTGTAGCGGGGATAGTGGATGGGCGTATATAAATCAGAGACTTTCATCCTGAAGTTTGCAAGTTCAAATCCACAAATGTTCTGTGTGTTTTGTTCTCCATTCCAACGTGTTGCAGACGTGTTGCACATTAAATTTTTTTGTAATGTTAACCCTAATCCTAACCTTAACCTCAGTAACCATATGGATAACTTTAACTGTGAACGTTAGAATATAACTTTGAACGCTATGGAATGTGTGGAATGTTCTCGCATGAACCGGCAAAATGAAACGTAATAGAAGGACGAATAATAACAAAACGTGCAGCTGATATGTAAAAACACTAAATAACATGGCATGCAATGTAATTCATGTTTTCAAAATAGTTTTCTGAGAACGTAATTTGGGACTTCTTAGATATACTGTAGAAAAAATATAGATTTTTAAAAACAAATATTAAATTTATTTTCATACATCTGTGATCAACTCAGAACTGTTGTCTGTGTAAACAACACATGTGGAAATACTTTTTCTGTAACATTTCTGTAAAATATTTCCAGCTTATCTTTAGTGACATTTGAAATTGAAATGAGGGGTGCACTCACTTTTGTTGCCAGCAGTTTAGACCTTAATGGCTGTGTGTTGAGTTATTTTGAGTGGACAGCAAATTGCACTGTTATACAAGCTGCACACTCACTACTTTACATTGTAGCAAAGTGCATTTCTTCAGTGTTGTCACATGAAAAGATATAAATCAAATAGTTACAAAAATGTGAGGGGTGTACTCATTTTTGTAAAATACTGTACTTATTGTAAGCAGAGTTGGGAAACAAGTTACTATTAAATTTGTTAAAAGTAATCTGATTACTGTATTCCGGTTATTTTACAATTGTAAAAGTAACTTTTAAAAAGTAACTTACCCAACTCTGAGTGTAAATCATCCTGGATAAGAGTGTCTGCTAAATTACTAAAATGTAAAAAAAAACATTAAGAATACCCTCTATACATATGTGAGTGTAATATCAGCCACGTAGTGTCTTTCATCACATGCTGACAGTCAATTAACTTCTAAGGAGCCATTTCAAGGTAGGCTAAACCTGTGGCGTTACAATGCTAAAAAGAGCAGGGGGGAAATTACTGATAAAAGCATGAAAATGGGAACATGTGGAAATATGGGTGTAGAGAGTTCCTATTTATTTATTTTTTCTTAAACATAGGAAGTATGCTTGAACATTTGAATCATGTATTATTGGAGTGTACTTGTATAGATAACTTTGGAGTATATAACAATTCCATATTTTTGCTGTGTACACATCGGAAAAGAAGACTAAATACTTTTAATTGCCAAGTGTCTGAGAACATTTATCACATGCTGACAGCGGGTTAATTCCACAGCAGCACGAAGAGGCTGCACAGATGAGAACATATCCATCAGGATTGTACAAACTGACAGTAAGCCTACCTGCACATCAGAACTGAGACGGTTCAGCACTCAAAAACATTGTCCTTATTGTGTTTCGTACATTCTCGTCATTGCATGATGTTTTCTTAGCGTTCACGACTTAATAGATGTCAATCAACTTCTGGACCGTCTGTCTATGTCACACATTTAACAGGACAGGAACTTGGGTTAGTCCTAATTTTACCACTCAATATTGCGTTATAGTAACTAACTATCTAGGGTTTTGCTGCTGTAGTCAGACGTAGAGGCAGCATAGCGGCTGTAAGACAGAGAGGTGAAAGCAGCTTTCTGCTTTGTTCTACAGACAAGGTTGCAGTGATTTAATCTTCTTCTGAACAGTGTTTGATCTCCACGCTTCCTAACATCACTACATCCCCTGGTCAACCTGACCTCCATCATGCCTCACCCTGCACCCACACACACTTACACTTAGCCTCCCGCGGCTTACTGCCTGTATTCTCACATTCACACAGATACTCTGGGCTGCTGGTGTCTAAAGGGTATTCGTTGCCACTCACAGCCTGTGAACTTATTCATAAAACACGGCACATAACTGTACCTGGCTGGGCTTTTTATGTGTCAGTTCCTGTACAGACGATCAGTAATACTCTCAACCAATCTTTAATCTTGCTGCGTCTTTGACTCGGTCTTTCTTACAGGATGGGTGTCTTTCACGAGCTCACATCACAGCCATACAAATGACAATTAAAAGGGATACGCTACACTGACTTTGTGTGGATTTAGAGCGAGAGAGCAGCGAGACTTAAAAACACCTCTATCTTTTTTCCCCTCAAAATTATGACTGATATTGTGTCTATTGATCTTTATTACAATAGCAGCAAGCTGTAACATGTTTGAGGGTTTTGTACAGATCTTAGTGCCCCTCATTCATAATTACTACTACACATGTTGAACCAAGGGCAACTTCAGAAGGGTCTACAGAGGGAAAAGCTGATGCCAGACTAGAGTGATGATGGTGAAGCAGTCTCACCGGGCCCTAGCTTGGCATTCAGGGAGCTGGCAGCCCTGAGGCTAATATTCCTACTGCCGCTACCTGATCCTGACTGCTGCAACTTAGTTTTTACAAAGATCACATTATACCAGGAGAGTTGAGTTTAAATAAGAAATGACTGACTACTTGCTTATCGCAAGCCTTAACTCCGCTTTGGTTTTGATTAATGGACTCCATTTTGACAGGAGCAAGTACCAGAGGGACCAATAGGATGTGAGTGTTCCGCATATTAGCTAAAACAAAATTCACCACCTGGTGTGCTGCATAACATACCTCCAATCCCTTAAGTCTCAGCTTTAAAAGGCAGTCATTACATAAGGTAAGTACTTTACAAAGTACTCTCTGGCAGCCTTTGTTGCATCAGCTCTCCTCCCTTATCCGTGTGTCGTCTCTGGAAGCACAACAAATAGGGTAAACGAGAGCTGTTCAAACCTTAGTCCCAGGTCTGAGGAGACCCAGTGCATAAACACACAAGTTCCTCATCTGTCCTTGTCCCTGCGCCTTGCCCTCATGTGCAATGATTTCTGGGACACGTAGGCAGCATATGCAGCACATCAGGCCCAAGGCTGGCCTTGTGTTCCTCGTGCTCTGCCGCGCCCCGCCGTTATCCCCGGCCTGCTCAAACTTTAATGGCTGCGCGGCTCTGAAAAGCAGACACAGGGACAGTCGGCCACGTGGTTGGATCTGTTGCCCCACTCCGCAGACTGTTCACATTGACAACATGGCCAGAGAGAGAAACAGACAGAAACTCTCCCCTCAATGGAATAGTCTGCTGTGGGTAAGAGAGAGAGAGAGTGTATGGGGTACATTAGCTAGCTAGTGAAAGGAAGAATGGGGGTTAATAAAACTACACTAGACAGGAGGAGAAGAGCTAGCTTCATCCTGGCATCTCTTGAATAATGTATTAACCACTGGCTGTACCAGTCCAGATATACGTGCGCAGGTAGCAGCATGGGTAGCAGTGAGGGTAGCACTGATTTGTGCCCTCTAGCATAGTTAGAAATGAATAATGGATGGGTTAAACGATGGAGTTAAGAATGACTTAAGACCAGATTTACGGGGAGGACAGAAGTCAAAATCAAGAGGTATTGAAGAAACACTTAGCCCAAACAAGGCTCTAACAGCACAGGGATATACTGCCTCTCTGGCGACAGGAATCTCAGACCAGGTAAACAAACACATGGACCTGGGTGACACAGGCTGAATGCACTTACAACAGGGGGACATACGGCTACATATCTAATACTGATCTCAGGACAGTGTTGTGGTGTTCACAAACTAGCCTTCTCACTGGAGAGCTCCTGAACAGGTTGGAACATCAGTTGTCTGTCTGTCTAGAAGCAGCCTCTGAGACCCACAGACCCAGCATCACCAACTGAGAATACCATTGATTAACATTTAAAATCCAGGGAATACTTTGTAAATGAAAGGGAAGGCAAACTTTGAGCTCTTGAAAGTGATGGGTGAGGGAGGCAATGGGGAAGGAGAGAAAGAGAGAGAGAGAGAGAGAGAGAGAGAGAGAGAGAGAGAGAGAGAGAGAGAGAGAGAGACAACCGTGATGCACAGTACACAGGAAGCATTTTCACATAGCACATTATGTATAAGTCATGAAGGCCTGACAGAGAACGGCACATTCTCTATTCCCTTTGGCTGTCTCTGGCTGCCAGCCGCAGAAGGCAGGATGAACAAGTTGTTCCGGCCCCTCTCACTATGCCCCCCCTCCTTATCTCACTCTGTCCCTCTTCATCTCTTCCTCTCTCTCTGTCTCCCTCCTTATCTCACTCTGTCCCTCTTTGTCTCTTCCTCTCTCTCTGTCTCCCTCCTTATCTCACTCTGTCCCTCTTTGTCTCTTCCTCTCTCTCTCTGTCTCCCTCCTTATCTCACTCTGTCCCTCTTTGTCTCTTCCTCTCTCTCTCTGTCTCCCTCCTACTCTCACTCTGTCCCTCTTTGTCTCTTCCTCTCTCTCTGTCTCCCTCCTTATCTCACTCTGTCCATCTTTGTCTCTTCCTCTCTCTCTGTCTCGCTCCTTATCTCACTCTGTCCCTCTTTGTCTCTTCCTCTCTTTCCGTCTCCCTCCTTATCTCACTCTGTCCCTCTTCATCCCTTCCTTACTCTCTTCTTCTTTCTTCCTCTATCTCGTTCTTTCATCTCTCCCTCTCTTGGTTTGCCCCTCTCACAGCCTGGAGGTTTCCATGCAAAGGGAGCAGGGCCGGATGGCAGGCAGGGGTGGCATGCGGTTGGGCCTGGTGGGCCGCCCTGCTGCTAGCCCCATTCTGCTGCTGCATCCTCTCCACTCCACCACAGTGGGCCTGTGTTCAGCCAGTCTGACAGATCTCAGGCTGAACACCCCCGAGCTCCACATAGATCCACATCCAGCACAGACGTCTACTTGCTTCTTCCATTTCCTCTCTCTCCTTACTGCCTCCCCGCTACTCTCTGCCCGTTCTCCCTCTCTCCATCAGAGATTCTATGGCAGGCCTACAGGCAAGGCAGAACAGCTAAAGAAAGAGAGTGTAAAAACATCTTTATTTACAAAGGGCCCAGGTATTGCCTTGGCTGCTGTTAAATCTTTGGAAGTGATTTATTTTCTGCCCATGTGTGGCACTGTTCCTTGAGGCGTAACTCAGTTGTGGACCTCTCTCCCTCCCTCTCTCCCTCTCTCTACCTCCCTCCCTCCCACTTCCCGTCACAATTTACAGTGGCTGCAGAGGGTCATAAAAGAATAATGGATTAATCTGGAACACTGCATAAACAATATGACTGTGACAGCCCTATTAAAACCTGCGCTACTCAGCATCAATTCTCCTGCCTAGGCCATCTCAGCCACTGTTCAGCCATCAGTTCAACACAGAGAGAGAGCGAACAGGTTTACGTCCAAAAGTGCACCCTATTCCCTTAAAAGAAGACAATTTTTAACTAGAGCCTGATGGGCCATTGTCAAGTGTAGTGCACTGTATAGGGAGGACACACAAAGCCATTGGGGATGCAGTGTAAGTGTGCAGGGTTGTTATTGTGTTTCCCAGAGTATCATGTTCAGGATGAGGAACGTTTTACATCTACATATAGCAGCCGGATCTTTTAACTGTTTAACCTTTAGACGTCATCGGCTGTATCGGATATACCCGTCCAGAATGGCGGCTCCCTAAGCGCTCGTTAGTCAGGACCAGTGTGGACACTTCCTGTTCCCCTGTGCTTTGGTCCCGCCCCTCGTTCCTGTGTTGGTGGTACAGTCTTCTGTTTCCATGAGCTTGGCTTTTTGATGAAGGGAATGTGCTTCAGTTGGCATCCGACCTCCCTGGGATGTACTCACAGATACATTAGCAGACACACACACACACACACACACACACACACACACACACACACACACACACACACACACACACACACACACACACACACACACAC
>JACXGM010004173.1:12605-29008 GCA_016801145.1 Umbra pygmaea | reverse complement strand
CAGCAAGCTTTTAACACTTTTAAAAACAGCATTTCTAAGATAGCTCCGTCTGCATGTCCAGAAAGCCCCAACACAACAGAACCAGTTACTAATTTATAACCCAGCCTAGATGGATGGAGCCAGGAAACATCCAGAACAATAAGGACGGAAAGAATGGAGAAAGAAATCCGCGGAATTGAAATCAATAAGTTCATTAAATGCTGAGCCTATTCTCCCCCTTCCTCTCTACTGCACCAGCCCAACTTCCCCTTAAGAAAGAACAACATCAAAAACATCAACAGCAAAACAAGACCAGGTCTATGTCCGGTGGCCAACCATTCCATTTTTGTCTCCGTTATCAGGCCGCTGATCTGAAGAGGCAGCTACAGTGGCGATGCCTCAGGACAATAGCACGCCCAGGCAGGGCCAAACGACAGAAAGACAGACCCGTGGAAAAAAGAATAATGCATTTGAACTGTCTTTTTTCTCCTTGTAAACACACTCAAGCACACATTCACATGCACACACATGCTCAGGCAGGCACATGCACACACAGTGATATATAGAGGACCCTAAGGAAAGTTTTACACTGGTTGTTTTTCTGCTCATGGTTGTTTGTGTCTGTGTTTCAAGTGATTCTGTCAGTAAGGGACTGTGTAGTGTATTACTTGGAAGTCGAACACACGATGGGCGTATCAGCTGCAAACAGTACTGTACAGTATGTGCTGTTGGGCTACCCCAAAACAACTAAATACAAAAACCATACTTGTACATACACATACAATACATGGACATACACACATATCACACATGTAAATACACACGTACCACACATATAAATACACACATACCATTCATCACAGCCTAAGTGGGGTCCTCGGGCAAAAAAGTAGTGATCCCTGGCTAATTAAAAAGTTTTTAGATCACTGTTGTTCCTAAATATTCTAAAATGTAAATTCTTCATTATAGTGCTATATACTGTATATAGGCTTCATCTATATTTTATTATAATCCTACTTGTAAACTGGGTGGTTTTAGTCTTGAATGCGGATTGGCTGACACCATATATGACACCATATACCATGCGTATGATATCTCATCAATTTCTATTACTTAAATGTGTTGGTAACCAAATTATAAGAGCAAAGAGGCATCTGGATATTTGTGATATACAGTACAGCTAATATACCAATGCTAAACACTGTGTCCAGGCTCCATGAAGAATTGTGCCTACGAACAGCTCTTAGCCGTGGCATATTTTCTCATCAATACCAGGCCAATGACAGTGCTGTCATCACAGTCAAACATGATCAGGGGGTTAGGCAAGGGGCAGGATACACAGCCCTGTGGGGCTCCGTTGCTAAAAGTCAGTGTGTTAGATGAAGTGTGCCTGACAAGAAGTTCAGAATCCATCTACACAAGGTGGTGTTGAGGCCTGGATCCCTTTGCTTTACCACAAGCTTGTGGGACACAATCATGTTGAATGATGAAGAAAAGTAATGTGTCTCACTGTGTTGTGTTTGAGACAGTTAGCTAAACTAAGAACAGGGATTGTGTGTCAGCAAGCATAAGAAAGGGCAGACGCAGTATCAGAGCAGAATATCTCGTGCCGAGATTGAAGAGCTGAGTCAGCTAATGGTTGGCCGGTGTTAGACAATGACAGTTCAGGGTTCAAATCATTAACAAGCTGAACATGCTTGAGCAAGTTGGTAACGTAATGTGATGTTGATTGAGCCGTTTAAGGTACGAACTTTCAAGTGGCTCAAAGAGAGTAAACTAGCTAATGTACACTATTGTTCAATGAAGCATACATAGCTTTATTTACCTTGCATCATACTGATTTCCTTTTTGCATAATTTGTTCTGTAATGCCAGCTAGCAATGCTACTCCAAACTGCCTACGTTAGGTGCCCACCCAATCAGCTTGCAATGTTGTGTACCTTGTAGGTAGCTATTGTAATACAATACATACAGTATTGCAGTGGGAGTTATTGTTCAAATTGATATTATTACTGGTGTAGTATAATATTTATGATGCAGTTAAGCATGATGATGATATAATTTGCAAAATAAATTGTTATTTTCACACATAAAATAACACTGTTCTGAAGCTTTCTTACCCTTAATTGTCATTGCCAAGCTAAACAATGGGCCTCCTGTAAGTGGACAGACAAACCCGTCTTCCTATTCGCCTTGTGTTCCAGCAGTAATCTCCAGAGCCCGCAGGGTAGCAAAGATCAACTCAGCTGATGTCCCCCTCCATCAGAAACAGACCCATTATCCAGGCCCTTAGTATCAGAGAGGCCCTGCAGTCCCATCACACACTGCGTTGCCTGCAGCCTTTGTCACCACCACTTCCTCCTCTGATTTACGGCCTTAGAGCTATTAGCATCCTCCACGCACCATTCACCACCCCATCCCCTAGGCACAGATTGGCCGCGACCCTGGCTGAACCCCCCTTACCAGAGGTGGCTAAACTCTCCCTGGTCACCTTTATCACCCCCCAGGATCCCCCTGTCACCTACAGATTAGCCTGCTATGCTAACAGGCCTAGTTGCTCCCAGGTCATATCTACACATAGGCCTATATTAGACCATATCTGTCTGGTACAAAGAACTGAAATATTCCTCAATTCCACCTAAGAGCTAACATCCCCAAGCCGGACCTCAGACCATATCTACACTCATACAAATGAAAAAAGGACTTCTTCAATTATTATTTCCACTTAAGCCATATTTCTATTATTCTTATCCCAATCCCAAATGGAAGAAAATGTATTTCTGAAGCTAAGCATAATGGGAACACATGTATTTCTAGAAGTAGCATATTCCTTTATGTTCCTCTACTTGTCTTGCTTTCAGTGGAAAAGGGGAACTGGCAGCAGTCTATCCAGAAGCTCAGAGGTCATTGTCCCAGCGGGTCTCTGGGAACCCATTGCACTACCGTTGTTGGCAGGCCACTCACCACTCTCTCTCTCCAGCTCTCCTTGAACCTCTCGCGCTCCAACCCTCTCCCTTACTAACAGAGATCCGACCGAAGCCAAAACATTTGTTACGGACTCATTGAGTTTCCTGGTACAGAGTAGTGTCTAGAGAAATGTCCAGGGCTGAAAAGCTAATGTGAGAACAGGAGTATGTACATTCATTGAGTCAAAAGAAACATTCAAGCCTTTTCCTCAATAACAGAAACACGTGTTTTAACTTCTGGGGTTAGAAAGGAACTATATGAAACAGCTCAATAATGTTAGAATAATGTTGGCTAGAAAACTTGAAACGTATCATACCTTTTCCAACACTTCGTTTACTGATAGCCTTTTATATCCCTTGACAGTACAGGTGAAAGTTACTCTCTACACTAAACAGACTGCATACATAGGCATGTGTCCAGAGGCATTTCAAACAATGTACATTTTTAAGGCCTGAAACACTCTGGCAGCTTCTGCCTGAAGCACGCACACTTACAAATAGACAGACACAGAGACACACAAATGCAGAGAGATGGACACACAAACAAACGCAAACACGTACACAAACGCATACACACACACACACACACACACAAACACAAAGAAACACCTACATTCTCTAAGTCGGACATTGACCATTTATTCATGAAGTCCAAGCTCAGTGCCAGTAAGGTAGCTACTCAAAACAACTTAGTGCCGATATCTAAACTGAATATTTCATCTGCTTACTTTATTCCTTTGAGCCCCTTTCAAGACAAAAAGACAGGAAGGGAGGGAGAGAATGAGAGAGACGGGGGGGCGGATGACACTGCAGGTGATGGTAGACCTCTACATGACTCACTGAAAGTAAACAGGTGGGGTTGGGAAAGAGAGAGGAGAGAGAAAGTGAACGGCAGGAAAGAATTGAGGAGATGGAGAAAAAGAGAGGGAGGAGGCCTTGTCAAGGTCAGAGCATGGAGGAAGGAGGAGGTTAGTATTCACTCTATCATCTGTCTCCCTCTCTACCTCGTCTCTCTCACTCTCCCGGCACAACAGCCTCTGAACCGCTTCCTTTCATGTGAGAAAAAACGGTCTTGGGAAGAAAAAGGTCTGGGAAAGCAAAACGTTGTTGGGCACAGATTTGACAACATCCAGGGAATCTTTCCTCCCTTAAAAGTACTGTGTTAAAAACCCACAGTGTAGAGGGGACCCCCCCCACCCACCCACCCACCAGATCAATGTGAATGCTAATGTGTAATGGGCAGACGGAAGGCATCTCTCTGTCTAGCATTCCCTCACATTCACTTTGATGTCGAGTTTCCTGGCCTGTAGCCGTTTTCCGAGAGGAGAAGAGGAGAGAAAGAGGAGAAAGGCGGTAAACAAGAGGGGAGAGGGAAGCGAAGTGAGGAGAACAGAGAGAGGAGACAGCAGAGGAGGAGAGGGAGGAGTGAAAAGATGTGAGAAAAGTATAGGAAGGACAGCAGAGGAGAAAGGAGAGAGGAGAAGACGGAGAGGAGCAACGACTGTCAGAGGTGCAGAAGAGGTGGCATTGAGGGGTATGAAATATTTACAAAAGCATTAATGACTCCCTGGACAGAGGAAGAAGAGGAGGACGAAAGATTTAGAACTGAAAGAAGGAAAAGAACAAAGAGGATTGAAGCAGCTACCACAACTTTCTCTGTTCCTAGAAGAAAACACAGGAACCACAAAACAGGGCCAATAGTCATTCAATATTTCAGAGGATATGTGATTTTTTGTGAGGGGAATTTTTGTTACAGTTTTTCAAGCAATGACCAAAGGCAACAGTCACAGAATAAGGATGTTTGTACAGGTGTGTGAGATCTACATACAAGACATGCTTTAACAACCAGCCACAACGAGCGACAATTAGCATTAACATCAAATAAGCTTGCTATGGTTTTCTGTACATGGATGCTCTATCAATAAAAGCCACGTTTCTGTTTTTACGCTATTCCAAACTTCACTATTTTAATTTAAACACCAACAATAAACATTCACTTTCCCGTCACGAATATGTATTGACCCCCTAATCAACATGAACAGTCTCAACACACAAAGCAAGCAGGTTCGAGTACTGTAAAATATACCTAGAAGTGGGATACTACGAGGACCAAGAGGCTGAAAAGTCTTCAAACCGTTGCCACAAAGTTGGAAGCACGTTGTGTAAACATTTACAATGCAGAGAGGAAAAAGTATTGAACCCTTGGATTAAATGACTGGTTGACCCTCTTTGGAAGCAAGTTTTTCAGTTCAGCAATATTCTTGGGATGTCTGATGTGAATCATTCCCTTTAGGTCAAGTCACATCATCTCGGGTTGAGTTCAGGAATCTGACTGAGCCACTCCGGAAGCATATTTTCTTGTATAGAAGCCATTCGGTTTATTTTGATCTTTTGGGGAAGTGTTTTATTGCATCAGTCTACTTCTATTGAGTTTCTATTGGCAGACATATGCACTTACATTCTCCTGCCAAATGTCTTGATATTTGTGTGCCTTGTCTTTTTTTTAGTTCCAAAAAACTTATTTTTGGTTTAATTTGTCCACAGAATATTTTGCCAGTATTGCTTTGCAAACTTCAGATATACAGTAGTCGTTGTGATGTGATGTTAGCATGTTCAAGATATTTCTGTAAGTCTTTAGCTGACTTTGAAGTTTCTTCTTAACCACATTGAGCATTATTCATTTTCTTTCTGCAGTAAGTTTTGCAGGACAGCAACAGTTCTAAACATTCTGTTTATAGACAATTTGTCTAATTGTGGACTGATGAACATGAAAGATTTTTGAGATACTTTTGTAATTTTGTTAAAGTTCACAATTCTTAATCTTAAGTCATCTGAGATACCTTTTGTTCAAAGCATTGTTCACATCAGGTAATGCTTCTTGCAAATAGCAAACAAGAAATGCTCTGTTTTTAGGGCAAGGCAGCTCTAACCACCATGTATGTATGTGTGCGTGCGTGTGCATGTACAGTCATATGCAAAAGTTTAGGCACCCCTGACAATTTCCATGATTTTCATTTATAATAAATAATTGGGTGTTTGGATCAGCAATTTGATATTGATCTATCAAATAACTGAATGACACAGTAATATTTCAGTAGTGAAATTGGATGAACAGAAAATGTGCAATATGCACCAAAATGAAATTAGACCGGTGCATAAATTTGGGCACCCCAACAGAAATATCACATCAATATTTAGTTGAGCCTCCTTTTGCAGAAATAACAACCACTAGACGCTTTCTATAGCCTGTAATGAGTGTCTGGATTCTGGATGAAGGTATTTTGGACCATTTCTCCTTGCAAAACATCTCCAGTTCAGTTAGGTTTGATGGTTGCCGAGCATGGACAGCCCACTTCAAATCACCCTTCAGATTTTCAATGATATTCAGATTTGGGGAGTGGGATGGCCATTCCAGAACATTGTAGTTGTTGATATTATATTGAGTAGATTTTGAGCAGTGTTTTTGGTTGTTGTCTTGTTGAAATATCCAGCCCCGGCATAACTTCAGCTTCGTGACTGATTCCTCTACATTATTCTCAAGTATCTGCTGATACTACGTGCCGATTGTGTGTTTAAGGATACGTGTGTGTGTGTGTGTCCCACTGTTCAACCTTCAGTATATGGGGGTGCTGCACGCTGAGGACAGTGGGAGACTGTTGGGGAGGGAGACAGAGGAGAGGAAGGAAGCTCTACTAGAAGGTTGCTGTTCTGTTTTCACAACCCTCACACATCTATCAGGAGACCAGGCTTCATAACAACACAGACCCTGTTCAAGAAGACGGTAACAGTCAGGCTTCTCTGGTAGGGGGCTGGCAGGGGGGTACATTAAGGATGTGCCCACTGTGAGAGCAGAGTACGCATGTGGAGCTGTCGTTGGGGGGGGGGGGTTAAAAGAAAAACTATAGGCTTAGCGTTGATAAAGTAAAGAGGTCATTGGGACCAAAGTGCATTTTTGTAACATGTAGTTACTTGGGTCTGATTTGAAAATATTCGGTTACTCTTGCATCATAACATTTAGAATGAGTCATTTTTATGTGTAGGGTAGGTGACTGGTAATGCTACCTCATATTCATATAATTTTGTTGTATTTCCCACAAATGTTTTCATCATTTCAGAGAAGGAGGACAAACAATCACTGACCGATGTTTCAGATTTGGCTTGCACATATTCAATCTACTCCAACAGAGTTAAATGTCCAAGTGGCCAAAACAACGTATTGACCTAAACACATCAGTATGGAGACAGTTGACATTCTTTACGACAAGAGGTTACACTTCCTGATCAGCAGGCATGACAAACTGGACACATGACCTTTGACCTCACATCTCACCTGCATCCCAGAAGTCTCTACTCAGGGTAAGAGGTCAGAGATCACATAGGACTCCTGGGTTTGTGTTTAGGTATGTGCAGAGGCAAGCACATCAGCTCCATCTTTTCCCACAGGAAGTCAATTGTGTGTGTGTGTGTGTGTTTGTGTTTGTGTGTGTTTGTGTGTTTGAGTATTATGTGATCTCGTTTTTACAAGCATGGGATTTTTGCTATTGTATTTTCTTCACCATCATTGATTTTTCTTTCTTCCCATGCATCATCTAAGTTATAGTGAACATTAATTTTGGCCTATGTAGATATTGCTAAATTAGAAGAGTGGGGAGAAAATAAGATTAAGCGGCCCGTAAACCAAATGCACCAACGAGGCCATTCCAAACGAGCCTATCAGTGTGATCCATAACGGAGCGGAATGACAGAGTATCAGCTCTCTGTGTGGCTCGTGGTGTGTGTTTGCATGCCTGCTGACAAATCACCAGACACAACCTTTACAGCTGACCTACACAGGAAAAAACAGACCACAAAATAGACAAAAAAAATCCATGCAGCTGAAGTAAAAGTGCCTCTCATCTGATTGGAGTGCAGTGCCTTGTAGACTTTAGTGTTCCACCCTCCCTTAACCCCTGCATCAGTCTGAGCACACACACACACTTCTCCATCGGACGCTGTACTCCCAGTGCTCATTATCATTCATGCGTTTACGGGGCTGTGGACCTGGCGGGGCCTGTCACTGCTGTCCACGTTCTGAGTAAACAGAGGCAGCAGGGAAGGAGGAGGGACTATTGACTAACCACAGCCTTTTAAACAGGAATCAATGGCCTGGGTGGAGCTCAGAGACGGGTCATTACTACTCTCTGATATGGCCTTATGAAATGACTGGCTTATTTAACAACTGGTTAGGAGGCTAACTGACTATTGGCAACCTGGACCCTGTCTTTTGTTTTGACTACAGGGGAGCATGTGTGTGTGTTGGGGGGGGTGCTATGGTCAGCCAATCGGTTACTGACAACAGATTTATAAGTGCCGGCATTGCAGCATTGATTGTATGGATTGACGGTGTGGGCACGTTAGAGAAAAGGGCTATCAGCGAGAGGGCTTGTGTGACTGTTGTTGTGGGGAGTCTGGATCAAGAGCAGTGGTTGGTTTGACTGTGATCCGTAACAGCATGATGAGAGAAACGGCATGCATTTTGCCATGAAAGGTGGGTTAACATAGCCTGATTAACGTAACCACTTAAACGCACAGAGAAGAGCTGGCACTCACTTGCCTGGAAAGGAGGGTGTTTAAAGCTGAATATTCAGCTACAATCTGTGGAAAGATGTGTTCCCATGAGCATAGATTATCCATGCTTTTTTTAGGTGTGAGATGGTTGAAGATCAATGCTTCCTCCAAGCGTATGTCGCAAAGCCGTCAGATTTTTATAACACAGTTCGTTCAATATGGAGTCCTTATAACAGTACATATAGCTCTGTAAAAAAATGAAGAGACCACTACAATTTTCTTAAATCAATCCCATTGAAAGCCTAAAAGAAACAGGGTGAATTGAATTTTCAAAATACATTTTATTTGCATTTTTTATACTGTCCCAACTTTTTGGGAATTGGGGTGCAAATAAATCATGATGGTAACCAGTCAATTGATTTCTTATTAATACTTCATTGCCATGGACGCCAATGAAGTGGTGGAACTTTAGACAGCTTTGATCCTGACTAGCACACCACATTTCTCTGTAGCTTCACATCTAGTGTGGCACTTTGTACGTTACTTTGAATTTCAAAAGTACACACATCAACAGGAAAAACATGTACTGTCCCATAACACTACTGGTGAGTCACTGTATTACAGCACAGCCTGGAGAGCAGCCTCAAGGAACTGATGCATGCACACAGGGAGAAAGAGTTTGAGGAAACAAAACGAAGAGAACAAAATTTAAAACTATAGAACGAAATACAGTGAAGTAATTAAGACAGACGTATAGAGAGAGAAAGAGTAAAATAAATGCAGCAGGATCAGTGTTTTCAGGAGTAGAGCGAAGCTATCGAGGTCCTCTCCATTATCTATATCAATGAGCTTTATCATAGGACAGCCTCGCCCTGTAATCCAACACAGGTCAACAAACACAATCACACACACACACCAATAACCCCCTGGTGCACAGTGAGCCCCCCACCCCGAAAGGCAATTAAGAGTTTAACCTGGATGCCGCCTAGAGAATCCAGGGACTTGTCCGTCTCCAGCCACATAGAACAAGAAACTGCAGTCACACAGAGTGAACTGGGAGAGGGAAATAGAGAGAGAGAGAAAGACAACGAAAAGGTGCTCTAAAGAGAGCAACAGATAGAGAATCAGAGAGCAGGACTGCAAGGCACGGCTCAGTTCAGGCCGTGTCCACAGCATCTCATCCTAGCTGACAGAAAGGTCATCTCCTAAGCCTCTCCAAGGACTTCCTTAAATAAGTCCCCTATCCTGCACTTTCCTCTGCAAACAACCTCCTCCACTTTTTATTAACTAAATATGAGCCACTCTGACCAGGGGACAAAAATTCAATATTTTCCCCACCAAATATTTAAACCAAGCAAATAAACAGACAAATAAATAGAGCTCCCTGTGGAGGCGGGTGGGGGGGCGGCCCTCTGGATGTCATTTGACGGCCCAGTTATTTGGAGGGCCAGAGCCCACAGCTATTCCGATGCTCATTTGAGGAGCTGTCAATCATAGCGAGAGCGGAGGGGGACGGTGTGTTGTCACGGGGGTGTGTCTGTACCTGCATTGATAAACACGCATATCTTTCTTCAAGGTTGGAGCGGATAAGGTAAGGTCTCTCCTGATAAATACATCACACCATTCCTGATAAAGACCTCATCCCCTCTTTCCTCTTTCCTCTCATCCTCTCTGGACCTCTCGGCGGCATCTATCTAAACATCTTAATGCTGGCCTAATAGCCAGAGCTTTCATCACTGTGTGCGCTGTCCAGGAGAAGCATTAAACATGGTGACCAGGCAGGGGCGTCGAGGGGCACAGAGAGAGTGGCTTGTCTCGGCTAATTCCACCTGGCTGATTACATTTCAGCCACGTCAGGTCCAACCTCACTCTAGGGGAAACATCACTTTTAGCTTATTCTTTTTTTCTAATCTAAAAAGAGGATGCAAATTTCTTGGCTAAGGCTGTATCTCTTTCTCTCCCTCTCCTTCCCTCTCACTCTCTCTTTTTGTCTTCAGCCGTTGAGAGGGGGGCAGTGAAATCAAACAAGTCTTTCATCCATACGATATGTTCTCGACTCAATTCAGCCTGGACTGCCAGTGTTGTGCTGTGCTATACTAACTTGACCAAAGTAAATCGAGCCATTCTAATCCCCTCATTTGCAGATAGCATGGCGCTAACTAGGCTAACAGCGCTAAGGAAGAAAGCATAATGCTACAATCCAGCTCATGGAAAGTGGGTTCATTAAGAAGCTGTGAATCTGAATGGGTGTGGAAGGAGAAGTGGAGGTCTCCCTGACTGGGTCCTTAGGAGCCAAACATGATGGGAAAGGTTGCTGAGCCAAAGAGAGTAGTGACCAGAGTGATGGAAATGATCTGGAGCAGCAGGCCGTTTGAGCTGAGGGGACAAGGGCCGGATACGTCCACTGAACACCCAGCCAGGGAGTGGAGGAAAAAGTAGGTCAGACAACTTCAGAGCCACTAGTGAAGATCAAGGCTAGGGGGGGCGTAGGACAGACCGGCTGGTGACCAGAGACAGGCCACAGCAGTGTCCCACAAACGCGCGCCAAATTCAGCCATGCTTCCGTTTGATCTGCTACGACCCCCACCACATACACAAATACACCCTCCCCTCGCTGGACCTCATTAAAACCATTCAAGTTCTGAGATTAAGGAGAAGAAGAACAACAACTTCATCGTCAACAGCATAAACAGGCACACTTCACTTCCACCCCCAGTGATAGGGCATTAGTGCTAATGTTTATTGAACTGAGGGTTTGTGAATCTGTAAGAAGCTATAGAGACCCTGACATGAACAATGTCCCAACTATGCGATGGGTTGTTTTACCCACTGTAACGGACAAGATCTAGCCAGGTTGGAAACACTGCCGTGTGTTTGTGTGTGTGTGTGTGTATCTGGTAATGAGCTGGCAGTTTCTACTCTATGTCTCACTGAAAACAGAAACAGCCTGTATGGAGACTCTCAGGCTCACTGGTCCATCATGCAGTATGAAGGCTCTCTTGTGTGGGCACTACTGCCCCAAGATTTGATCCATAAAAAATATCATTATATATAAACATATTTCATTATCATTACTTTTTTAATAATTTAAGTGAAAGTAAAAAATATTTTCTGGTCAAACATACATAAATATATTTTTTGTTTCCCCACCAATATGTACATAAACAGCTCTGGAAAAAAATGAAGAGAGCATGGCAAAATAGTCAGTTTCTCCCGTTTTACTATTGATAAAGTAGATTTGTGTTTGGCTAAAAATAACATTGTAATCAATTACATATGGTCTCACTGTGGTGACGTGTGTTCATCTCAGGGATTGATGAATGAACATGTTTTACCCATTGATCACAGCAACATTTAAGGAGTGATATTATGCCCCTGAGTGTTCCCAATAGTACAACTGAATAGGGCCCCAGGCTCCACACACACACACACACACACACACACACACACACACACACACACACACACACACACACACACACACACACGCGCACACATGCACACACAGTTTGATTTTTTATCTTTGCGGGGCCCTGAAAACTGATTTTGAACAAAAAATCCATGTTAATTATTTCCTAGCCCTAAACCTAACCCTAACTTTACCCTAACCCTTATCCTAACCTTAACCTCAGTAACCTAACATTAGTGCCTAAATTTAACCTTGGAACAATGCCTAAACCTAATCGGTAATGCCTAAACCTAAAAGTAACCCCAATTCTAACCCTATAACCAATAGTATGTTTTTCCCTAAACCTAACCCGAGCCATAAATCACAATTCCCCTCATGGGGCCAACCCCACAAGGTATAATTTGTCCCCACAAGGTCTAATATTATTTTTTTTGTCAGATTTATGTATGTTGTGGTGCCTTTGTTTAAATTTCAGGGCCCCACAACCATACAAAAACAAGGCCACATACACACATACACAGTACACACACACACACAAAGTACACAGGGCCTGCACCTGACAGGTATATGACCCCAAACTGATACTTTCCTCTAAACACACACCTGGTTATTTTATCTTCCCTGCCTGCCACCTACCGCAGCCCTAATTGAGGGTGGGCCGGTCTGTTGCCTGCTGACCTGGCCAGAACAATGCATACCTGTGACCCTGTTTCTCTGTCCAGCATCTACTCCAGCGCCATGTAATTGTCTCTTCAAGTGGGGCCTTTTTCCAAAAGCCCCGAGGCCCAGCCAGTCAGGGGGACAATATACTCGACTGGGCCATCCATCACTCAGTCACTCAGCCACTACAGGAAGTAGTTAACATGGCCGACCTATAGGGCCGTTGGACGGGGGAAAACACACAACACAATGGCCGTACTTCATCTTCATCTAACCCTGCGTACATCAATCAGTCGGCTGTGTTTGCTCAACTAATCCAGCTGGTTCGTTCTTGGATCAGTCAGGGAAGTAGGAGGGACAAAACAAAGAGAGGCTGGTTATAGCAGCCTATTGTTCTCCAAGAATGACGCTTGGATATCCCTGATTCATGGGTGTTGACCTCCATACTACATCAGCAGAAAGAGAAGAGGATGGACCCACAACTGTATCCAGGACCTTTTGAAGGGGTGCACAACTAGGGCCAGAGCTGGGCAGAGCAGTGAAATCCCTCTGCTCTGGAGCTTGTGGCTACAGCTGACTGTAAACCTAGCAAGGCCATATGAACCTCAATACGCATGCTCTGTTAAAGTAGCATTTACTGACAGAAGTAGTATAAGGCAGCAGTCTTTACAGTTATGTACACTGCTCAAAGATATTAAGGGAATGTCAGAATAGCCTCCCAGAGCTACTGTTTTGATGCAAACTGCCTCCCACCCTCATAAATCTTTTGCTTGAGGATGTTCCAAAGGTTCGAGGTCAAGGGTGGATGGGGGCCACCCCATGAGTATCTCTCATTTTATGCCCATGGCAGCAAATGACACAGAGGTATTCTTTGCAGCATGAGATGGTGCATTGTAATGCATGAAGATGATTTTGCTACAGAAGGCACAGTTCTTTTTGTACCTTGGAAGAAAGTGGTCAGTCAGAAACTATATACTTTGCTTAGGTCATTTTCCCACCTTCAGGGACCCTAAAGGGCCCTACCAGCTCTCTTCCCATGATTCCATCCAAAAACATGACTCTGCCACCTTCTTGCTGACATCGAAGCCTTATTGGGACATGGTGACCATCCACCAATCATCCACTACTCAATCCATCTGGACCATCCAGGGTTACACGGCACTCCTCAGTAAACAAGACTAAAAATGAGTCTTTCTGGGCCCACTGCAACCTTTTCTGATTGTGACCATTGGTTAGGGGTGGCCGAAAAGTAGGTTTATGCACAACTGCAAGGTTCTGGAGGATCCTACACCTTGAGGTTCGCAGGACTCCAGAGGCACCAGCAGCTTCAAATACCTGTTTGCTGCTTTGTAATGGCATTTTAGCAGCTGCTCTCCTAATCTGATGAATTTGTCTGGCAGTAACCTTCCCGTCTGTGCTCTGAATCTGCAAACAAATCACTACACAGTGCGATGATCACGCTTATGTTTTCGTGAAATATCTAATGTTTTCATACCTTGTCCAAGGCTTTGCACTATTTGACGCTTTTTCGCAGCAGAGATCCTTTTTCTTTCCCATATTGCTTAACACCTGTGGCCTGCTTAATAATGTGGAACATCTTTCTTAAGTAGTTTTCCTTTAATTGGGCTCACATGGCAAACTAATTATCACAGGTGTCTGAGATTGATTTCAGTGCTCCAAAGAGCCCAGAGACACAATACCATCCATAAGATTGATTTAAAAACAAAATATTTAATGTTTATGACACTTAATTCCAAATTGCATATAATTTGGTACGTGGTGTAGTGTACAGGCATGATTGACCTAGAAAAACAAGGCAAAGCAAGTTCACTGGTCTAGTGCATCAGGCATTACATAGCCTAAACAACGGAGAATCAAACTTTGCAAACGTATAAACTACAGAAATGAGGAAACTGTAGCAATCAAGTGAAAGGAATACTAATAGGCCTACTAATTATGGTGATGATACATTATGGTAGGCCTATACGTCTTTATGTGCTATATTCCTTGTCAACTTATTTTACATTAACAACAATTAATTCTATAGTTGTGGTTGTTGTTCCTGAGGCTGTAATGATTGTTTTTTGCGATGCGGATGGTCTTATAGCGAATCAAGCGTTAGACCTAAATAATCTTATTCTTTACGTTGGTTTACACAGTGTCCGACCAGACGTGGGTTTACGACTAAGATAATATCGATGAATACCATCTCTGTCTTTAAAATTATCGTACGATCATTTTAAGTTCAAATTTGATCTTACAGTAAGCACATTTCATGTGTAATTGTCTATATAATGTATGTTACCCCAGAGGTTGACCAAAATAAAAGGGAGGATCTACAGGAAAGCAGTTGCATCTTTTATCAAATGACATTTTAGGACAGGAAAATACAAAACTTGTGCTACTGACGCTGCTGACTTTCACCAACGGCTATAAAATACCCCGCTTGGGAATCCTGTTTGTGTGCACCAGACGAAAAATGACATCAAAAGCAAACACCCAGAACACAAGTCAAATTGAGATGTGATAATGACAACAAACACAGGACACTGGACACAAAGGGAAATCCACACAGAGAGCAGAGGGCTTAAACACTGTCTTGTTTTATTAGTGCCATCACTATTGCTTCAAAGACACAAGCAGAGCTCTGGCAGAGAGGGCACGTGACTGTGCAACTCAACAATACTATATTGCCAGGAAACTGAACGTCTACAATCTCAATCTTAACATACGAAAACACGGAGCAAAAAAAGCAATAGAACAACATTTTGGCAATCATTAAAAGGTGAATTATGAAAATTCTTCATAAGAAAAAAAACTACTGATAGTTTTTTGTTAGTTTTTTTTATCATTAAACATTTTTTTACTTCATCTTAAACACAGATATAATTTAGACAAAATAAACACTGGTAGCACTATTTGTCCTATCTACCATGATCTCTTCAAAACAATGTCATAATATGTAAAATTTTAAAGCTTCATAGCATGCCATAGCTGATCAAAACATTCACTTATATATATTATATATATATATATATATATATATATATATATATATACACATATATATATATATATATATATATGACACTTGCTATTAAGCATTATGACATGTTTACAACATTGTTATAAAGGCCTTATGGTGGCTAGGTCAAACAGAAAAAAAGAGGCCTTTTTTGATTGCACAAGATACTGCCAACCTCCTCGATTCCATTTCTATCTGGTTTGTCAGTAGCAACAATCTGCCTGCAGCCTTACAGGGAAGATGATGCTTAAAGATTAATTAAAAGCCATTGAACAGCTGTAATTATGAAGAGTGACAGTTGGGATTGAGATCCTTCCATCAGTCCTGTAGCTGGCTGACTTACTGTCTTCTACTGGGCTGCCTTACTTTCTTCTCCTGGGCTGCCTTACTTTCTTCTACTGGGCTGCATTACTGTCTTCTACTGCGTTCTTTAGTACAGAGAAGAGTTTGGAGAGACGTGCAGGCAGAGGCCTGCCGAATAGTTTCTCCTCATCTTTCAACTGTAGCCAACCATGTTCTAGTCATGGACAGAGACAGGCCCTCTCTCGTTCACACTGCCACACACATACATTCAGTCATACATACATACATGATATCACGCCATCTACATACATACATGATATCACGCCGTCTACATACTGCACGGACACATTCAACCACACTCAAATACTGTACATACCAACACAGAATATGACTTACAGTAATGCACATAATCGTACACACACACACACACACACACACACACACACACACACACACACACACACACACACACACACACACACACACACACACACACACACACACACACACACACA
>JACXGM010004173.1:0-12505 GCA_016801145.1 Umbra pygmaea | reverse complement strand
TAATAATACACTAGCTAGAGAGCTCAGTGTCTGAGCGACAATTGTAGGGGCCTGTTTGGCAGTAGCTTCTGAAGAAGACTTCTCACAATGTGCAGCCATGTTTACCATCTCCGTCACCAGATCTCAACTTAACTGAACACGTACGGTTCTGGAGTGAGTCATGAGACAGAGTTTCAATTATGGAATTTCAGTAAAATAATTCCATTGCATCTGAGTAAAGCCAAAATTACACGACAGACGAATGTCAACGCGCAGAGTCTGCGCTGGTAGATTTGAAATGTTCAACTCACATTAGCCGTGTGCCACTACTGCAAACGTTATTCTTTGTTTATTTAGCTATTTTGACACCTTGGACTTTTCGAGGTGAAAAGTCTTTATCATGGGTATGTTAGTCTTCTACGATTTGTAATACAACCATAACTCGATGAGTAGTTAGCTCATAGACGCGAGAAAAATAAAGTTTAAATTTTAAGCACTATGATGCCATTGAGATTTTGATGCTCGCGGCTCGCCTGTACTCTTTCATTTATTCCCATGCATTCTATCTGCAGCTCATACACGTTCATACGCAAGTCGTGCGACAGTCACTTCTATCTATCCCAAGGGGCACTGAACTTCTGGTGGCTCCTTTTGACTCACTATGACATGGTTTCCTTTATTTTGGCAAAACATAATTAAGGGGAACAATGTTATACTCTGTGATATAGTGACTCATCTTTGGTATTTGAAATTTGTCATAGTCTTAGAGATTAAAAACAGGAAAGTTATGAAATATTTCTATGATAAGTTAAGTACAGTCAGTGAAAAGACACAATATTATTAGACCATAAGAACAGCATTGAATTAAAAAGAGAAAGTAAACGTACTGTGGCTCTTGGTCAAATACAGTACATACACAAAGCTGGTTTACTGTAAAAATAAAGAAAAAAAACCATTAATTGCAATACGAAACACCTACACATTCTATTTCTGCATGTTTTGCACATTATGCTTGGCCATTTTGAGACTAGTTGCTATGCCAACTATAGCATGTTAGCGAAGCACTACCAGGGCTGTATCTTCATATTGAGGCCATGTTGGATCAATCTTAAAAGATGTGGTTAAAAAAGATGTGGGGTTAAAAATAGATGAGGGGTGGGTTAGACAAGGTGGGTGGAGACAAACAGGGTTAGGGGCCAAAAAGGGGTGGTATACAGGGTTCAGATGGGGTCAGGGTTTGGGTTGGCTCAGGTAGGGTATGGTGGTTGACTGGGGTGTGTGGTGTCAGGGTTTGGGTTAGCTGAGGTGGGTGTGGTCAGGTTTTGGGCTGGGTGGGTGGAGTCTGAGTTTTTGGAGTATGAGTCTGAGTTAGCTGTGGTGGGTTGGGTCAGTGTTTGCTTTGGCTGGGGTGGGTGGGGTCAGGGTTGGCAGGAGTGGGTATGGTCAGGGTTGGCTGGGGTGGTTGTGGTCAGTTTTTGGGTTGGGTGGTGTCTGAGATTGGGGTGGCTAGATTAAGGGTTTGGGTTGGCTGGGGTGGGGTGGGTGGGGTCAGGGTTAGCAGGGGTGGTTGTGGTCAGGTGTTGGGTGGACTCTGAGTTTAAGGTGGCTAGGGTCAAGGTTTGGGTTAGGTGGTGTCAGAGTTTGGGTTAAGTGGGATAGGTTGTGGTATCTGGGTTGTGATTGGGTGGGTTAGGGAGATTGATGCTGCAGCTGGAAGGTCCTGATGTTCTTTAAAGTTGGTCTGCCGGGGTGCTGGAGAGGACTCTCTGCTTCTCCTGCTTCCTTCTCCTTCACATCCTGACAGGAGGGCAGAACAGACACACAGTCAACCCTGCTTCATTCAAAGCTACAACTCACTGAGATGTCAGGGTGGAGAAAGAGCCAGGCTGGGCACAGGACACACACCAACCAGCACACAGACTGAAGCAGACCCGGCCAGTCCCCCAAACACCATTACTACTGACCAGGGTACTGCATATGGAATAGGGATAGGGAGCTGTTGTGGATATATTGAGCCAATCAAAGGGCCATGCAGGCCATGGTAATTATGACAGTGCCAGCACACTGCAGAGTAATCCAATGCCAACAGGTCAGACCATTAACATCCATTTATGTGGGAGAACTATGGCCGGAAAGACACTGCACCACACACTGCTCTGTAGCCACCACACATCGCTCTGTAGCCACCACACGTCGCTCTGTAGCCACCACACATTGCTCTGTAGCCACCACACATTGCTCTGTAGCCACCACACATTGCTCTGTAGCCACCACACATTGCTCTGTAGCCACCACACATTGCTCTGTAGCCACCACACATTGCTCTGTAGCCACCACACATCGCTCTGTAGCCACCACACATTGCTCTGTAGCCACCACACATTGCTCTTTAGCCATCAAAAATGCCTCAGTAGACAGACTTCCACACTGCTCTGTAGCCAGCACACACTGCTCTGTAGCCAGCACACACTGCTCTGTAGCATAGCTCTATAGTGTTAGGGCCATGAAAGAGCTACAGGAGGCGTCAACACATACAGTCTTTGTCGGTAGTTAGTGTATGTCTGTAAACACACAGTACTTGTCAGTAGTTATAGTGTATGTCTGTAAACACACAGTACTTGTCAGTAGTTATAGTGTATGTCTGTAAACACACAGTACTTGTCAGTAGTTATAGTGTATGTCTGTAAACACACAATACTTGTCAGTAGTTATAAAGTATGTCTGTAAACACACAGTACTTGTCAGTAGTTATAGTGTATGTCTGTAAACACACAGTACTTGTCAGTAGTTATAGTGTATGTCTGTAAACACACAGTACTTGTCAGTAGTTATAAAGTATGTCTGTAAACACATACAGTACATGTCAGCAATTATAGTGTGTGTCTGTAAACACATACAGTACATGTCAGTAGTTATAGTGTGTGTCTGTAATCACATACAGTACATGTCAGTAGTTATAGTGTGTGTCTGTAGACACATACAGTACATGTCAGTAGTTATAGTGTGTGTCTGTAATCACATACAGTACATGTCAGTAGTTATAGTGTGCGTCTGTCACACACCTCCAGAGCAGTGACTCCACTCTGTTAATGATGTCAGCCAGGTCAAAGGGCAGTGGCATGGAGGGTTCATCCGTGGCCCAAAATGGTCGATCCACAGGGGCCTCCTCTGGAGGTAGAGTCTGGGCCAGGTTGGAGTGGCACCTGAGAGACAGACAGGAACAGGAAATGACAGGGTCATTCCAATGTTCCACAGAAGATGTAAATCAAGGGTGGTGGTTGACAGTTTGACAACGAAATGAGACCTGATTCTGACTAACTGTGAGTTTCAGCCCACAATAACAGGGAAGTAATTGTTGGGGGAGTCTGTGTGTGTGTGTTGTTTGTTTGTTTCCTGTAAACACAAGGGGGCGGGGTTACCGAGGAGGCAGAATGGTGTGTCTCTCTCTTCCTTTCTTCTTTATAAATTCAAATTAGACTGGCAACAGACTGTAGGGTGTGAGTGTGTACGTAAGTGATTGGTTTGACAGGTGATAAGTCAGGAATGCACTGTATGCAGCCCGACGGTGATGTCAGAGTGTGTTGTGGTGTAAAGCATAAACATGATGACAAAGTACGAGTAACATCCTTGTCCAGTGATTAATGCTCGATTCATTTACTCATGCTCTATTACACACCGCCAGATGGTCTCAATGGAAAAACCTCTCCTTTCTTCAAGTCACAACAAGATACAGTGGGATAAACAGCCCTTTGATGTCCTCCTCTACTGTTTCTACCAACACGATGAATGGGTTATGACTTGGAGATGTGCAGTTTCCACCACCGCATACATTTAATTAAAATGGATCCCTAAACATCACGATATGACTCAAGTCAGAATACCAATGATTTCTAAAGTGGACCTGAACAAGTGGACCTGAACCTGTTGTCTGAATCCTGAGCTGATTCCTGTCCTGATTACTCAGCTGGAAGTGAGTGTGTAACCCTGGTTCACCACCCCAGGATCTCTGCTTCCCTACCCCAGGATCTCTGCTTCCCTATCCCAGGATCTCTGCTTCCCTATCCCAGGATCTCTGCTTCCCTTTCCCAGGACCTCTGCTTCCCTATCCCAGGATCTCTGCTTCCCTACCTCAGGATCTCTGCTTCCCTATCCCAGGATCTCTGCTTCCCTATCCCAGGATCTCTGCTTCCCTATCCCAGGATCTCTGCTTCCCTATCCCAGGATCTCTGCTTCCCTACCCCAGGATCTCTGCTTCCCTATCCCAGGATCTCTGCTTCCCTACCCCACGATCTCTGCTTTCCTATCCCAGGATCTCTGCTTCCCTTTCCCAGGATCTCTGCTTCCCTATCCCAGGATCTCTTCTTCCCCACCCCTGTCCAGTCAGACTGTGTGGTCGATAACAGGGAGGAGGGTGTTATGGATGTGACCGAGGTCGTTAATGTGGCCAGGGGACAAGCAGTCCATGCCGTACCTGCCACAATTTGCGGTTCTATATTTCAACCAAAGGCCACTTAATGCTGCAGCAGCTCTTCGGCTAAGTGCTACCACTCCAGCCGTAGTGTAACCCTGAGGTAGGTAGGTAGTGCATTACACCAAGAGGAGGCTATTAGCATATACCAGTCACATATATCTTCCACGCCTCAGATCAGGGGCCTGATAATAGCATCTGTTAACATGCACTAAGTACCATTATGTAGCCCATCACTTCATAAATAATATGATTAGTTGACCTTGGGGCTGCGTGACGAGCCGTGTGTTTAAATGTTCTCATTATTTATTTAGGGCTAGAATTAAAGGAAGCACCACTTCAGAGAGAGAGAGAGAGAGGAAGACCGACGAGCCTGGCATAAATATCTATCTTGATGAAAAGAGACACATAGACACACAATACAACAGAGACACACCCCCTCTGCTTACATGAACGAGTGGACAGCGTAGGTGCAAAGTTACATTTGATTCCGGAGTAAATAAACTATGTATATTTGTCAGGTACAAAAGAAAACATCCCTCTTTTTCATGCTCTCCTGTTACAGCGCGCTTGTCTGACACAATATCTAACCATATTAACGTGCGTGGAGAAAGCTTGTTTAACCGGAGATGAATCCAGACGTATTAATGGAAAGATCTTGTTTAACCAGAGAAGTGAGGATGAGAGCTGTCCTCATTTACCGCCCCATACCACACCTTCATCAAACGGCTAACATGAAACAAGTAAATATCTTGCGTAGGGCCTTAAGATGTCCGGGGCTCGCGTTGAAATTGTGAGCTACATGCGGGAATGGTGGAGAACCTCAGAACGCAAGCAGTTTGTTGGAAAATAAAACCTTGAAGGTAAGGTCAAAGACAGAGAGGTGAGGGAGGTAGGAAATGAGAGAAAGAGACAGAGAAAGAGCGGGGGGAGAAAGGAGTGGTAGATGCAGGTGAATGTTTGTGAGTCTCCAGTGTTCCAATGGATTAACCCTCGACAGATATGGAATAACTATCCCATCTGGCGCTCTCTGGCCGTGCTCGCTCAGGAGAGATTGGCAATACAATCACTCATTTCAATTTGCCCTGAAACCCTATAGCCCGGCAGGCCTGCTCAAATAGTATGCTAATGTGAAAGCTATCTGAGCTTCTATCGCCTTCTATTCCACAGAGGCCCTTGGTAGTGCAGCAGCAAACTGCACTTGAACTGCTCTCTCTGCCACATCAATGGACCCCTATTCCCTACAGCGTGCACTAGCGCTGACCGGAGTCATTCGGAGCCGGGTCAAATGTAGTGCACTAGATAGGAATAGGGTGCAGGTTGGGCTCCAGAACAGCAGCCCATAGGTCCAGGGCCAGGCCTCACATTGCACTGCTCAAACTAACCACTTTACCTAAAGTGAGTGTTAATTATGGACAGGCAAAGCAGTCAATAAAAGGTTAATGTAAAAGTCAAAGGATAAATTCCTTTAAGCATTGCATCATTCTACCATCTCCACGACCAACACGGTGCTTGCAGGTCTCCCTTAATCAATACGTTTTACTGTAATGCGCTCGCCATCGATTTCCCCCGACTCTGCCCTCCCACTCACTGGCTGCTCGCTGCCCCTGCTACAGAAACACAGGCATGGAAGTAGGTAGGGGGAAAAAATAATAAATAAATCGGTTGATGCAAGTAAATCAAATGATTAACCTCCTGCTTCACTTTGTTTTTCTCTCTTTATTTGCAGGGAGTGCATCGTCCCTCCAGTGATCGCCGCAGCCTCATCAGCAGGAACACGCCATCTCTTCCTGTAATTGCACACAGTTCTCCTCATGCAGGCTGGGCCATACATTAAAAGCCCCTCTGCTCTTAACAGGATGGAGATCCGCCTAATAGACAACATCAGTGCTTCCGACTCATGCAATTACACTGATAAATGCCACGATTGTGTCGGGCAAAGTGAAAAAAAGAGCCAGCTAACATAGATAGCAGACAATACTTATTGCATTATTGCTACAGGAGGTCGTTTGTAAGCACACATGGGAGTAAATGGAGGCTGTTTGATTAGGACATTACGTATGGGGAAGGTTGCTGGCTGATGGAGAGGCCTTTTAAGGCAATGGATTCTGTTATCTATGTGTGTGTGTGTGTGTGTGTGTGTGTGTGTGTGTGTGTGTGTGTGTGTGTGTGAGAGAGAGACAGAGATTGAGTTAGGCTGCTTCCTCATTCTCCCTTCCCCACCCACAGTTTACTCTGTTAGAACTGTGCAGGTGTGATGTTTTATGACCTTGGCAGCGAAACCCCAAACTAAAGAATGCAATCAAACGAGTCATGCAAAAACATGAACGTGTCTCATAAATCAGAGCAGGCGCTGACAGTGATGGGCCCGATGCCGGTGATGACAGAGCTTCACCTGTACCTGAACAGACCTCTGCCTCGTGGAAGGCACATATGCCGTACGGTTCAGCAGGACGTGCTGTGGTGTGCTTCGCACTTCGCTCAGGTCTTCTTGGGTCACGCACGCACACACGGTGCAACGACAGGACGTCCCTCCTCACTGGCTGTGAGCAGGAAGTTCAGACAGGTCCCAGCTGCAGCGTGGCGACGTAAAGAGCGTGCAGGCCAACGTCCCAGTGACTTCACCCGCGATCGGTCTGCTAACTACGATTGTCTGCAGACAAACCATGCTGACGGTGCACTATGTGGGTGTGGGAGGTGGGCAATGTGGACGGGGGGGTGATCAAACGTGGGACATATGCTCCTTTCATTTTGAATTCATTTAAAGAGAGCCTGCTAATAAAACGAACATCTGATCCAGTCTTTTCACCTAATTAATGGCTGCGGTAAACACAAACGTTTTTTTGGTAGTGTGTAGGAGAAGCTTTCTTCTGACATGCCGCACTGCAGACACACACACACGGGTGATGGTAATGTAACAATGAGTGAGCTACCTTTGGGTGGGGCAACTTGCCACCACTGCCACCCTTAGATGCTGTGAGGTCCCCCTCTTACCAGCTGCAGTCTGATCTGGAGATGATCATTAGACCACATGAAACTAATGCAGACCTATTATTCTATTTTATTAGAGCCTGCAAAACTCCTGCATTTACAGCAGTGGGAACACAAGACCTGTGTGTCTGGGTTGTCTCACGTACATGTGTGCTGTGTGCACTTTTGGTCTCTACAAAGCCTCTGTGCTACACCCACTCAGCGACTAGGTGACGGAGCCCAGCATGTCGAACCCCACAGCCAGGGCGTTTGATGTGGGCAGCATAGCTGAGGACCTCACTGTCTGGAGACTCAACCAACCAGATGCCAGGCAAAACGCATGCAGCGAGGTAGCCACTAAAGAGCCTTCATAATTGGGGCCGTAAAACACAATTGCAGTCTGGACGTGCGGAGGAGGCAGTCAAACTGCTGCAGCCCTCAAAACCAGGTGGACATCCATTAAGCGTTTAACGGCGTAACAAATTAGCCAACACCCTGGCCCGGCACTGCCCTCCTAACCTGGCTCCTTCCACCCCAGGCTACGGGAGGAATGCGGCCTAATGTCAACACGGTGTGAAAATGGACGAACAGACAACTGCAGCTGGAGTGTAATCAGGTTGTAATAAAGAAGAAGAGGTCAAACAGATAGAGGAAAGGGAGGATTGGCTCCTGGGTGTATGTTCTTTGAATGGGGGAGAGGGAGCGTCCCATAAGGTTGACCGAGGATGTGGAGAAAGCCAAGCCGCACGAGAGAGCTTCTGTACTTAAACTAATGCAGCATGGTCCGCTGCTCTGAGATCTCTAAACAAACATTTACTGTAACCATGTCAAGAGTCATAACCATGAAAACCTAATGACAACAGCCATTCTCAAGGCTCAATCCGGGGCAACGGTCTACAACACTACGCAGCCGAATACCAGAGTGAAACATTTTTGATATAGTGAGGGAAAACTAATTAGACTTGGTTTAAAGAGACATTTGAGTTTTTTGTGGTGGCTGTGTTTATTTACACAGCACAGGAGAGAAAATGGAGCAATAGCACTTTTGATGGAGAGGGTAAAGAGGTTACGAGCCTGTGAGTGTTTGCAGTTTTTCACAGCCCAGCGGTTGAAGGCCATAAATCTGTTCTGGGATCAGGGTGAGTGCAGGGCTGGGACTAGTAACTCTTTATTCATGGTGGAACACTGCACTTTTGCTGTGAGCGCTTGTTGTTCTGTGAATGTTCCTGTAAAAGGATCATGCAGTACACCTCATTCACCTTCTGACCCCCCTCAACGTCGACGCTCACCCCACCGCTTTGCCACTAAAAGGCATCATGCAACACCACACGCACGCATGCACGCACACACACACACACAGAACAAGACAGAGGGAGGGGGAGGAAGACAGGGATAGAGAAAGACAGATTAAGAGTGAGACAGGAGAATGAAAAGGTAGAATGATAGATGAGTTCTGCCTCGACAGCCATGCAGCTTCTCCACCGACAGACACCTGACCCTGGTCACATGATAAGGTCGACAGAGACACAAGGAATTCCCACCTGTCTGCAGGTGACAATGGCGAGGTCAACCTGGGTTGGCTAATTACAGCTATTGTGCCTTAGGATTGCCTGGGTACAAGCCCTCCTGCTAGCTACAGGGGACATTGGATTGAATGTCTTTGCCATTATGCTGTTAAACTGTGGGACAGGAGGTTTAAAATGTTGCACAACAGATATTACATTTCAGATATTTGGTATACATAACGTGCTTTCAAAAGAAAGAAAATCAAACCTGAACTTGCCGTTCCCCCTAAACGAACAATGAAAACAAATACTTCAGAGTGATTGCTGGAAGAAAACATACCAGGCTGTCGATTGAACAGCAAATCAACAAGTCATCTGTTTCAACTGCTACACTTAAACTGTTTGCATGTCATCAGCTCCTGGGTGACCTCACATTGCTGAATAAGTGCCATTGAACATTTCTCATGCACTATCTAAAATAAAAATCAACACCACCACCTCTACAACGTCAGACATGTTATCATCTATATATCACACCTTGCTAGAAGATCATGTTTTAATGCAAATATCTAATCAGCCAATCACGTGGCAATAAGTCAATACATTAAGGCATATAGACATGGTCAAGACCAGGGGTGGGCAATAACTTTAGCTTGAGGGCCACATTTAGTTTCTGAAACCAAGTGAAGGGCCGCATATCCTCCTGCCCCACACTCATACGTGGCAAAACACATTTCAAACTAAACTCTCAACCAAAAAATCGACAAACCTTTGAGGAAAATCGACGTCGAGACGAGAGGAATAAAATAGGCGTTATGGCAAAGCTACTGAATATGACAGCAGATGTCTGACATAACATTTAGCACTGTAAAAAACAGCTTGTAACAAATAGTTACCACACTTCATTAATTTTCTAAAGTAGGAAAGCATTTTTCAGTTCGGCCAGCTAGTCAGTGTCTTGTAACTGTTGTGCTCTGGAAAAAATACATGAATATTAATGCAGCCAGGCAAAGTAATTTGTTTGAAGGAAAGGTATATTTCATATAATTCATGCTGTATAATCCTGATTTACTGTAAAGAACACAGTGTTAATCAATTGAGATGAATATTTAGGAATGTTGTACACTGTCATTTTACTTTAAAAAGCCCTTGAGGGAGAAAAAAGAGAAAAAACACAGCAGTACAACAGACTGAAAAAAAAGTCTGGTAGTATAAAAAACAATATACTGGGTATCCTAACAGGGATGTTTGTTTAGCTTTGTAAGATTTTTGGTCAATTTGTTTTAACCTTTTTTATTTGCGTGCAGGTTTTTGCAAGCAGATATCACCTGATTTGGTCTAGGGTGATGTCCTACCTCATTTCCGAAATATATTTTATCTCCAGCTCTGATCAACCTACATGGATGAACCAACCCTCATTCTTTGCAGCAGAACTCCGTACCAACCATTAGTTCCTAGCTTGTATGTTTCAGGAAATATGATGCTTTGAAGCTCTCGAGCATCAATCGACTTTGAAGCTATGTTAACGATCACTCATGGGCTGGATCAAAGTGTCCGGAGGGCCGTATCCGGCACGCGGGCCGTATCCGGCACGCGGGCCATATGATGCCCGCCCCTGGTCTAGATGATCTGCTGAGGTTCAAATCAAACATCAGAATGGGGAACAAATGTGATTTAAGCGACTTTGAATATGGCATTGTTGTTGGTGCCAGACGGGCTGGTTTGAGTATTTCAGAAAGTGCTAATCTACAGTAGTAACTCAAATAATCACTCATTACAACCAAAATATGCAGAAGAGCTTCTCTGAATGCACAAAACAAACATCAAACCTTGAAGCAGATGGCCTACAGCAACAGAAGACAACACCGGGTGGCACTCCTGTCAGCTAAGAACAGAAAACTGAGGCATTAATTTGCAGGGGCAGACCAAAATTTGACAATAGAAAATTGGAAAAATATTGCCTGGTCTGACAAGTCTCGATTTTTGCAGCCACATTCAGATGGTAAGGTCAGAATTTGTCATAAACAACATGAAATCATGGAACCATCCTGCCTTGTATCAACGGTTCAGGCTGGTGGTGTTGGTGTAATGGTGTGTGTAATCATTACCGTGCATTGCTAATTGCTGTTAGCTGCTTGGCTAATTACCAAACTCTTAAACGTTTATCTATTTCATCATCTACGCTAAACTCTTAATTTTACGGGTCTACCAACGTACTATTTTACTGTTCACCTCACTTTTCTTTGAACGCTATTTTGGACACAAGGTGTTTCTATGTGAAGAAGCTACATTGGAGCTTCCGCCTCAAAAAAGGAGTTTCAACCCTGGGACGCTATTGGACACAATAGGAGTTTCTCAAATACTACGGCCAGCCGAAGCTAAGTAGAATCTCGTATTGCAGTTTTTGTACTCTTCTTCTTGCTAAGATAGCTAAGTTAGAGGCTCGGCTTCAGCCGCAGTTGCCAGGAAAGGATTGTTCCACTGTAGAAAAGTATAAGAACGCGTCTGAGCCACCAGGCAGTGTTGATAGTAGTAGCTATTTTAACTCCCCCGCACTGTCCTCACAGCCGGACAACTTTTTCATGGTTGCTGGTAAAAGACGCCGTGGGTCTGCTAGGCTGGTGATTAATTCTAAACCAGCGACTGACACTTTGAACCGGTTTTCCCCACTGAATTCTGACTCAGGGTCTGAGTTGTCTCTTTTGGGGATTGAGTGGCAGACGCGTGCGTCTAAGCAGGACCAATGACAGAATGAAAAGCTTAATAATCGATGACTCCATTACCCCTAATATTAGGCTCAAGAATCAGCCAGCAATTATACAGTGTTTACATGGGGCCAGGGCTACCGACACAAAGGCTAATCTGAGGTTGGTGTTTACTAAATCAAAAACGGGCAAGGATAGAGAGTATAGAGATATTGTTATTCACGTTGGCACCAACAATGTTAGGATGAAACAGTCAGAGGTTACTAAGCAGAACATAGCTTCAGCTTGTAAATTAGCTAGAAATGTGTGTCTGCATCGTGGCCCCCTCCAGTTAGGGGTATTGAAGAGATCTACAGGAGACTCACACAACTCAATCGCTGGCTGAAGACGGAGTTCTCCACATCACAGGAGATAGAATTTGTAGATAATTGGCCCTCTTTTTGGGACTCGCACAGAAGATTCAAGCCTAACCTGCTGGAGAGTGACGGATGCCATCCTAGTTGGAGTGGTGCTCTTCTTTTATCTAGCAACATAGACAGGAGTCTAACTCCAATAGCCTCACCATGAAATAAGGTGCAGGTTAGGCTGCAGGCTATTAGCCAGTCTGATAGATTAGTGGAGTCCACCGTTAGCATAGCCAGTTAAGTTCAGTTTTCCTCATTGAGACTGTGACTGTGCCTCAGTGGCGGCTGGTGACTAAAATATTTGGGGAGGACAGGTGGAAAACCCGCCCAGTGTGCCATTTTATTTAACACTATTTAGCTATTTATGTCTATATCTACTGTTATTGTTTAAATTTACACAACACATTCTGATTCAAAAAGGACAAAATTAGGATAAAAATTGCTTATACAGACACCCGGCCTGAAACCCCATAG
>JACXGM010004172.1:0-38928 GCA_016801145.1 Umbra pygmaea | reverse complement strand
CTTAATTATTCAACGTCATAGTTAGCTAGTTAGCTGTAGAAACACCTATCAACTAGCTAGTCACAGACAGTAAAATGTACAGTTCAGACAAACGTCAGTGCCAATAGCTGCCAAATTCCCTATGAGCTTTTGTGTGCAACTCGCAACACAACAAACATATCGCTCCTTTTCTTTCCTTTTTTCTAACTTCGATTTAACCGACGTTGTTTTTCTTTAGCTTACATTTTTGCACTTCTCCCCTCTTTCTCTCTCCTCTCTCCTCCTTCCTCTCCTTTTCCCGCCTCCCGCGATATCGTTTTGCTGACTCCAAAATGTATGGAGCTTTATGATTCGCTGCTTCAGTGCACCACTAACTCACAGACTATTCTAATGATAAATTGATATGAAAGGTGTGAAAATATCATCAAATATTTCCCAATCGTTACATATAGAACCATCTTTACCGCGGTGCCTTTATGATGGGAGGTTTTGTTATTTAAGTTAGCCTAAGTAGTCAACGTAAATAAGTATCTAACTCAACAAATTGACCAAATAACATACATTTTTATACCCCACTACTTCTGACTTTTGGCATTTACGTACAAGTCAAGTATATGTATGTGCAAGTGAAGTATGTATGTATATGCGAGGAAAGTATATATGTATATGCGAGGAAAGAATGCATGTATGTGCAAGTGAAGTATGTATGTATATGCGAGAGAAGTATGTATGTATATGCAAGTGAAGTATGTATATGCGAGAGAAGTATACATGTATATGCGAGGAAAGAATGCATGTATGTGCAAGTGAAGTATATGTATGTGCAAGTGAAATTTATATGTATGTGCAAGTGAAGTATATATGTATGTGTAAATGTTTAGTACCAGTATATATGTATGTGCAAGTGAAGTATATATGTATGTGCAAGGGCTTAGTAGCAGTATATATGTATGTGCAAGGGAAGTATTGAATTTTGGCCTAGGCGGCTTCTCATACTATGATTCATCCAAACACATGTCGCCCAGCCGCCAATTCTCTTCGCACTGTTCATCCAACACGGAAGCCTTTATTCAGATCATACACAACATGATAACTCGCCCGACTATTTCTTCCGCCATTGAATTGACAGGTGCCCGAACTGGACACAAGGAGTCGCTGAAGAGCAACGTTGGATAGATAATCAGATTTATCTAATCCAAATCCCGGGCAGCGCTATGACAATTTGCGCTATGCCAATTTGTGCTGCCTTGTGTAGGAGTTCCAGGAAAGTCAGAGAACCCATAACCAGGCTCGAACCTTTGACTAATATGACGTAGACTTTCCTGCAATGCAGCGACTTAGCCCACTATGCCACGTGGACCCCTGTTAGCCTATGTTAGTTTTTCATGGTTTTCTACTCTTCAAATTTTCTATATTTTTGAAAGCATCTTTCATTTATATAGTTTTTTTACAAGTGCATAACTTTTGCACAGTGCTGTATGTCTAACCCTTTTATATGAAATGATGCCTGTGAAATGATGGAAAATGGTGGGTTCTATACCAAACAAATATTTGTTTAGTGGTTCAGCTATCGTCAAAACTCATTGTTATTGGAAAACATTCATGTCAAGATGCATGAAAGCTGTGATTGAAAATCAGGGATATTACAACACATATTGATTTCTGTACTCTTCCTAAGTTAACACAGTAGCATTGTTGTTGTTTGTAATATATTTGCTTTACTTGAGGTTTGACAACAATGCATTGTTTTTATTTTATTTTGACTAGTTGCAATTATCTGCACATAAGTGCTCTGAATAACAGTAATTATATTCATAATATGGATAAATGTTGTCAGTAGCTTTCATGGAATTAAACAAAAATGTTCCTTTTACCCATGCAACCACACAATAAAATCAGATATTTTTTTTCCAGAGCTGTATATACTAGACCATATTTATTTAGATGTTTTATTATATTTAGTTTTGTATCTGGTGTTGTAATTTTTTGAGTTTTAATTTGTCACAAATGTTATTCCAGATAATTATAAAATTGTGTTTTATATACCAGCATTTCATTTGAAATTCATCCCACAAAAACAAATATATGACATTGGAAAGAATTGAGAGAAACACTTTTTCTTTTTTTTTGCTTTTAATCTATTTGAAAGTAGATATGTGTGACAGAAAAAGTGACTACAGTAATAATAAAAGTCAGGGAACTAACCATGTGCAATATGTTAACTGTATTCATGCATAGGCCTTCGACACACTCCTAACCATGAGTTAAACATGAATGAAACCTTAACCCTAAATATAAATTACGAAATGACATGTAACAGTTACCTTTAAGTGAAATAGCATAATCTCGTACCCAGACGGACTCACAGTAGACACTGCGTAGATTTTCATAAATTTTTATGCTGGCCAGTGGCCACAAGTGAGAATTGAATCCAAGACCCAGGATTTACAAGCAGCAATAAAACCCAACAGGGCTACCTGGTAACACAAACACAAAGTAATAACACAGCAGGTTGTTTTCTTTCATTATTATAATATAGACAATTTGTAAGTAATCCAAATCCAAATTGTTGTAGCACATGGGTGAAAAAGAATGTTCCCCTCCTTCATTTATTTTCTTGTTATTTAAATAGATAAACTGATGACAAATTAATTCTTATTTAGCTACACCAACGACCTACTACAGTAGGGAGAACGATAAATGAAAAAGGATCAATCATTACTATTGAGAGTTAGATTTTAATACAAATATTATGTGTACAGTTACAGTATAAATACAGTGTATTATTTGTGTTGTTGTTGTCAACATAGTATAGCGTAGAAATGTACGCTTTTATTTGGAATGGTTTGCTATTACCTCGACGACGTCATCATTTGTGATGCTAGCACAACTGTAGTGCGGACGAGACCAATGAGCCCACACCAGGCTTTTCCTGTAACTGGAGGAACGAACGAATCCCAGGATGACTGAGAAACGACGCAAGCACCCACGCTTGGCACAAACCACATAATAATATCTAATTCAAAATGTTGTGAGAGGTGCTGAACACAAATGTTCCGTTAATGTTACATGTAAGCGTGGACTTGACCATTCCGCTCACCTGGATCGGCTACAGCAAGAGAAGGAAAGTTTGCTATTCAAAAACAAACAAATATAAAGACATGGAGGTGCAGTTCGCTTTTTCTATTACATTTTACAAGAAGGAGCTTACCAAACTTCGCAAGTAGGCCTAGTTTCTCGATACATGGGATTACCTACAGCGCATATCGCTTACCTACCTTCCTTTCGGCATTAGACGCGCAGATTCCACAGCGAAATTTCTTCTTCCAGACAATCCACGAATGACTCTGGGAAGAAAAGATCCTCCATGAAAGAGCATTACTATCACTCCGAAACTTGTTCTCGTTATAAATAACGGTAAGTAGCCCATCCAAATATAAACTTTTTATTTCGTTTGGGGAATTGAAAACCAGATTATGCATATCAATAGTTTTTATCCTGTAATTGTTTATTACATGACTGGTAGTGTAGGGTATATTATACGCAATAAATTACCGGTCAAAAGACACATTACCGGTCAAAAGTTTTAGAACATCCAGGAATTAACATGCGTTATAAAATTATCTTCATTCACCAACATTCATCACAAATGAGAGGCAAAACGTCATTAATTATGGGTGAACTAAAGATTTTATACATTAAGACACAGAATAATGTCTGCTGAAAGTCTTGATTAGCCCTTGTTTTGTAATTGATGTTTATTTGCACATTTCCAACAGTGCTAGACATTTGCAAAGGTGTTAATGTCTTGGATATGTTCAATCAATG
This sequence comes from Umbra pygmaea, assembly GCA_016801145.1. Lineage (NCBI taxonomy): Eukaryota > Metazoa > Chordata > Actinopteri > Esociformes > Umbridae > Umbra > Umbra pygmaea. Next base: position 35,121 of record JACXGM010004172.1, on the reverse strand, counting down.
TAGGCTAATGACATCTTGGTGAATTTCTATCAGCACATGACAAGCCCAGGGTGTTCTAAAACTTTTGATCTGTAGTGTGTGCAGATACTGTATCATATATTATATGCGATACATTAGCGTATTTTAGAATATATTTTGAATTCAAACATTTTGTATGGTTTGTGTATCCACGCTGCAATTACAGTGCTTACCAACAGAAGATGAACACCTGTGAGAGTTTCTGCTCCACACACCTGGCAAAACAAGCGTATCCGTCTGATTCAGACCTTTTGAAATACAGGTGTCATTCGAAACACATTTGCTAAACATAAAGTGCTAATACATTACATACAGTCGTTGAACTCAATACATTGCATAGGTACAGTCGTTGAACTCCACAGTAATCAAGTTGCGAAGGCTACATTTACAGTTGTATAGTAGTTTTTCAAGTCGTTGTTCGTTGGGTATGAATAATTGGGAATATTTCGAGGTTAGTAAATCAGTCGTGTAATTATGACTGCTCTGCTGTGAAGGTTTTGGCATTGGACATACTGTAGGGATAAAAGTACGCTAGGCAGGCGTTTTCAAACTTGCGTACCAAGAGGTGAAGAAATATTGTTTGATGCTGCGACTACAAAACCCCAAGAAACGTAGCTAAATATATTTAAGGAATCATGCAGAGAATCCAACGGATGCCAAAAGAATATTCATGAATTAATACATAGACCTTTTGTCTTGAAATCAAGACTGAAGGCAATGCTGCATCTGAAACAATCAAGAATGTCTTTCAGACTTCAGGCAGCGATGAAATGAAAAGGATTTTCTACCAAGCACCAAACGACATCATTTTTTGTAACTACTATCGGAGGACAGAGCCAAAACAACAAAAATGGTCACTGTCTATCTATTTAGGGACATGCACTGTGGGATTTAATGGTGAATTGTAAGCAAACAAAGTGCAATTCTGATATAGTTACATTGGAACAAAAATGCAGGGTGTGTAAATATAATTAAGATGTGTTTATGTAGAGTTTTGTATATCCAATTAAAATAGAAATGCAATCGGTTATCAATGGACTGCAGCATTGAATGGTGAATACGTTGTGGTTGGACACTTGACAAATAAACAACAATGCAGTTCGAAGGTGAGCTGTCAATCATGTAGCGCGGAACGCTGCCTGTGGAACGAGGTGCAAAGTTTGGCTATCCTTTCGAAACTAGAATATTTAAGAAATTCTCTCAGCGTTGGAAATTTTGTGATAGGGGAAAATATCGAATCTGTATAGTTTATTAATATTTCATTATTATTTTTTATTCTAGTAGGCTGTATCGTTATTAAAACTAAAGTGTATTTATATCCATATGTTTAAGACTAAAGTGCCTTCCTGATTTCTTTGTTGAAGGTGAGCAAATAAGGCTATGAAAAATATAATAATATTATTGTTGTTAATCTGATTGAATCTACACTAAAAATGAGTCTATTTTCAAAGAAAAAACTAATTTTAAATGAAAATATATTATTATTAATAAGACATGTCATAATAAAGGAAACCTGACAATATATTAATACCAAGGACCTAATAAGGAAAAAGGCCAGCTTTTGCCTTCATAACAGGTCTAATCTTTTTTGGAATGCTGTCATACATGTTCTGTCCAGTTTTTTGTGGGATATTGCAGCATTATTTAAGAAGAAAAACCTCCAGTTCCATGAGTGATGAAGGAAGTGGAAAGCTACATTTTACTCTGAGCTGCAGAATTTACCATGAAGGTTCAATTATGTTTAGATCTGGTGATTGAGGAGGCCGTGGAAGGTGTTTGAGATCATCAAGGTGTTCCAGAGCATTTTCATCCTGGAATATTATAACATCATGACGGAAAAGAACCATAGGATCCTGTAAATGGCCTCTTAGTCCTTGGCTGTTACACAATCACGCAGAGCAATTATCAGACCTAATGACCCCGTGAAGATGGCTGCCTATTCCATTACAGAAGTCCCAACATGTTTAACAGTTGACAGCAGATTTAATGAGCTGAATGCATCCTTTGGCTTTCTCCAAACAAACCCATCCTGATGAAAGAAATTGGGTGAAAGATTACATCAAACCATATTACTTAATTACATGGTACAGGTTTTGTGGTCCTTACACCAAGTTATATATCATTGTGCTGAATCTAGTTTGGCTTACAGATACCCTGAAAATCATTTAAGGATACATCATTGGCTCCCTCAATTATTGCAAGAATTCTGCCATCCTCTGGCAGGAGGCTAAAACAGGGTCGTTTTTGGATCTTGTAGCAGGACAGTGATTAAAAGCATGTTTTCCAGATCTACGCAATGTTCTTGCTGACCAAGGAATCAAGCTTTTGCAATGGCTTTCCCTGTCCCATAACATTATCCCATTGAACACCCTGCTGGGTGAGCTGAAGAGGAGAGTACTATATACTGGGCCCAGCCACAATGTAATTGCTATTCACATTATTTATTTAACTGTTTTTATTATTTATTTAACCAGGTATAGTAAATCACTTCAGAACCAATTCTCATTGTCAAGGACTACGTTGCCAAAAAGGCATTCAAATGAAATGTATCCATTAATTTCATACTGTGACTGTCTGCAAAGCAGCAGACAGGGACGCAGACTGTTGCTGAATGAGGGAGCTGTAGGAACGGAGGGGCCAGAGGCGTGAGTGTGTGTACGCGTGTGTATGTGTGTTTTAAAAGCACACTGCAGGCTGAGGCAGGCAGCTGAGGAGTCCTGTGTCAGCATCGCTCTTTCATGGATCAACAACCAGCACGCACACAGGTCATCACAAACACAGCTGCTGGAAAATGTGCTGCGAAACAGCATTTGCCCCATCACTTTTTGCAAAGGTCTGGTCACACATTTCGGGCACAACACACACTGTTCTGTGCACTCTATAATATAATCATAAAGTGTTATAATTCTAATAGTGTATTAACATTTAGTGGTGCATTAACACAACCAATAATTACGTTTTTATCTCATTGCCAGTCACTTTTATATGCGTCAATGTTCTATTTGTGAAAAAAAAAAACAGGCGGCTAATTTATCAAGAGTGCGTTGAAACATCCCTAAATTTGTACTTACAGTACAAACGGAAATGAGAATGTGTGTGTATCAATTTAAAAAGTGGGATTTTTTTTAAAAATCCTATGGCGTTTCACACACACTAGCACAAAATCACCATTATTAAATAGCACTTGTTCTCAGACTCAGTGCTCATGCACGACCATGGCTATTTGCATTTCAACTCACCCCTATTTACCGATATGTGGCCAAAATCATCCATTTTATCCTGTGAGCAACAAAAAACCCTGTACATAAAACACAATTATAAAGTCAAAGAAAACTATCCTTCCGAGATTGAGATGTACGCTCATAGGAGTTTTAGGTATTGAAAAGTGTTCTCCAGGCAGATCTGCCTTGGAGGCAGAAATCATTTGATTGGTTGATTCAAAAGAGTGGACCTCACATCGGAAATGTGCACATGAGCATAGTTTTCTCAGTTTAATCATATCTAACCATACACCTAACCTTAACCCTAACCTTAACCACACTGGAGTGTTAAAATGTAATCCTGTGATTAATTAATTTATATACATATAAATCGTAATTATCAATCAAAAGTAGGTTTAGACATGTGAGGTCCGCCCTCTGTCTTGAATCAACCAATCAAATAATTTCTGCCTCCAAGGCAGATCTGCCTGGAGAACACTTCAATAATTAAAATTTATATCACTGTCTGCCTCGTATAATTTATTTGCCATAGTGTAACATGTTTAGTGTATGACAATATTATTTATTTGGCTTGCTCCTTAAAAAGTATGATTAAATCCCATCGTAGGTGTAAATTTAGGGTGGGACCAATGTTATGGAATCATGTAATTGGCCCCACCAATAATTGCGATTTGTCTAAACATATTTTTCCACTTTCAGCTACACAATGTCTAACACACTCAAGTGCAGAGATGCTCCTAACTGACAGCTGATCAGTTTTTTTATTTTCTAGACTGCAGGCTGCCAGCATTAGGCCTAGTGTGTGTGTGTGTCAGTGAGCGAGGCAAAGCACTGATTTGTTATATTGGTTGACTTTGTGATAGACTACTGTCATGGTTAACGTCATCGTAAATAGGCTAATAACATATAAAGTCATAATATATTAATGTATATTTTTGTTCAAATATCTAGTATTGCTAACATAACGACCCATTGCAAGCTCTAGACATTAATTTTCTTGCTTTGAGACAATACAGCAGTTGCAGTAAAAGCCATAGTAATAGTACTGTAGTAGCTGCAAACTTGAGAACTGGCAGTATTGTATTCGTGATGTGTGAATCATGAAGGATTTGTTAATTTTTTCAGTGAACTTGGTGTACTGATTCACTGCTCCGAAATATTTGTTAATGTGAGACACTTGTTAATAACTTCATGCTGCCGTTGCAAGCGACTCGATTGAGACCCACTATGCGTGCCAGTCCCCCGATATGCATCAGATTACATCAGTCCGCTGCAAAGCAAAGATAGAAGTTTCTGCATTACTAAACACAGACTTGGCCAACACCATCCCTTAAGCTACAAGTTGTACGATAGGCAACGGTCCACACAGGTATTCTACTCAGTAACTAGCCAAGCAACCAAGTTAACTTTAGCCAAAACCACATAACCATCAATAGGAGTTTTATATTAATGATATTGTGTATGATGATACATTGTTATAGATTTGTGTTACTGCTAAATTATGAAGTAGTATGATGAAAGATGCCCCTCAACTTATTTTTGTAAATTGGGAATATTAGGATTTCAGATATACTATGATATAGTAATTGTGTTGCTTACAACATTTTTCAATTGCTCATTGCTGGCTTATTTTTGGGATAGTAAGTAGCGCAGTGAGTGAGAAACTTTCAAGTGACCATCACCCAACTTCCTTGGTCCTCCACTGGAGATTATTCCAGGTAGGCTATAGTAATTGTAGGCTACAGTTTCTTAAAATCTCAAATTTTGACAGGAATTTAGTTGTACATAATACATGCTATAAGGTATAAAATGGTTCATACACACAATCACTTTTTGTTGGAGGTGCCGACTAACAGATCATTAGATATAGGATTTACTTAGAATGACACACTCCAGCGTTCAGCTCCAGGTGATTGATAAATTAAAACACCAAAGTTTTGGCATCAAATTGCCTTCTTCAGTTTCGAAATAGTTTTTTGTAACATTCAAGACTGTGCTACCTTCCCCTCTTCTTAATGACTCACACAACGTTTTATCAAACGTTGAATCTAGATAGGCTGTATAGAGTATTATTGTACTATCAGAATGATATTGGAGTAGAAAAGTAATCTTTAAAAGCCATTCATGTTCATATAATAATATGGTCATTTTTTAGTATAATAATCAAAGAAATTACATTGCTCATAGTATCTGTGGCATGGCTCAAAAGATAATGACTTAGGTTGACAAAGGATTCTTTTCTGAAGGTTAAATAAGTTGTTTATTGTTGGAAAAAATATGTATTTGTTTACATGACAATTTTCATGTTATATTCTGAAAACATTAAATGGAGTGCTATTACTGTAAACAAACTGGGCTTCATTATTTAATTAAGTAATTTAAAAGATCTGAAACTTAAAGTGATTCAGTTCACTAGTGATTTGTAATACTCATCACTAGCTAATGTCACACCAACTAACATGATGTAGCCTCAGATTTTTGTTTACTTCAATGGAATCTATATGACAGCAGAATAGCAGGCCAAAAAAATATTGATTTAAGTACATTATTCACCAAATAACAAATGCTTATCTAAGTAGTATAAATTTGTGTCAGTTTACATTGTTAATTTCGGTGGGTTGCCAATCTACTCACAGTCAATAATGATTCTAATATAACTTTATATATAACTATATTGTCACGTTCAAATAGAATCGGAGGCAGGCGCGTCTTCACTAAACATACATTTATTTACACAAGGAAGAACTGACAAGAAACAATGAACTACACAGAACAAACAAACCCACAGAACTAAATACCCAACTAACGAGGGGAGGATGTGCAGGTGTGGACCAAACAACAGAACTGATAGGCTCACCAAAACATGTGACCGGATCATGTGACACAAAGAGCGGGAAAAAACCCCCAAAACAAAACACAGGGGAGAAACCACCCTGAAGTGACACAGAACAAGGACAGATTCTACGGACATTGTGACATAACCCCCCACCTAAGGAGCGACACCTGGCGCGACAACTCCAAGGACACAAAACAACGAAACACAAACACAAACACACAGAGATGTAAGAGACGGAGGGCAGGGGACACAGGGGGCGGCCGGGCGGCAGGAAACACAGGGGGCGGCCGGGCGGCAGGGGGGAGAGGCCGTCCAAAGGGCCCGGGGAGAGGCCGTCCAAAGGGCCCGGGGAGAGGCCGTCCAAAGGGCCCGGGGAGAGGCCGTCCAAAGGCCCCGGGGAGAGGCCGTCCAAAGGCCCCGGGGAGAGGCCGTCCAAAGGGCCCGGGGACAGGCAGGCCAAAGGGCCCGGGGAGAGGCCGTCCAAAGGGCCCGGGGACAGGCAAAATAGTGGGCCCCGGCGGCAGGGGGTCCAGGAGTCCTGGCGGCAGGAATGGCAGCGACGGCTGAGCAGGGTATCCGGACATCAGCGGCGGCCGAGCAGGGGGTCCGGACGTCAGCGGCGGCCGAGCAGGGGGTCCGGACGTCAGCGGCGGCCGAGCAGGGGGTCTGGGAGCCCTGGCAACAGGGGTTCTGGGAGCCCTGGAGGCAGGGGTCCGGACATCAATAAGTCCAGGATGTCGGGAGACGGAGCAGGAGGTTCTGATCCCTTTACCGATGCTGGGTCCCCCCCAAACCCTTGTGGCGGGGTTAGGATCAGGCCCTCCAGCTCCTTGTCCTGGACAAGGCTGCCAAATGGGGGAGCGGACTCCCCTCGCCACCCCACACAGCCCCCCCCCGAAAATTTCCTTGGGGGGACCGTCGGCCATCTTGGGAGGAGGGGCCCTAGCCCTACGACGGGGAGCCCTAGAACGGGTACTAACACCCTGGACTGTAGGGGTAGGGGCCTTGACTGGAGCCCTAGGGGCGACTACTGAGGCCCTAGGGGCGGCCCTAGGGGCGAGTACTGAGGCCCTAGGGGCCTGAACAGAAGCCCTAGGGGCAGGAACGGAAGCCCTAGGGGCAGGAACGGAAGCCCTAGGGGCAGGAACGGAAGACCTAGGGGCAGGAACGGAAGCCCTAGGGGAAGGAACTGGAGGCCTAGGGGTACTAGCCTGAAAGCTAAGGGGGCTAGCCTGTAGACCTGAGGAGCTAGCACTCTGACGGGGGGCCCTGTGTGAAGGACCACTGCCCTGGACCGGAGAGCTAGGGGGGTAGTTAGCCTGAGAGCTAGGTGAAGGTGCTGTCTCCATTTGACGGAAGTTCATTCTGTCAAGGTTCACAGCTAGTGGAGGCAGGTGCGTCTTTAATGACAAGTATTTATTGCATCCAAACAGGAATGAACTGACAAGAAACACTAAACAAAAGGAAGTCCTGAAACACCCCACTAGGGCTGGATGTTACATATATACTCGAAACAGCATGAATATATTTATCAGGCAATATAAGTGCCAGTTGATCAAAGCATCTATTACGAGAGAGTCAGAGATGGACAAACATGGTGTAAGGTGATATGAAACCGAACATATGCCCTTGCAACCTAGGTATGAAGAAGAGACTCTCAGAACTCACAACACATTGAACCTTGAAGCAGATGGACTGTATCGGCGGAAGAACACACCGGGTCAAAATCCTGTCAGCTAAAAACAGGAAACCGGGACTACAATTTGCATGGGCCCACCAAAATTGGACAGTAGAAGATTGGAAAAACATTACCTGGTCAGATGAGTCTCAATTTCTGCTGCGACATTCAGCTGGTAGGTTCAGAATTTGGCGTAAACAACATGAAAACATGGATCCATCCTGCCTTTTATCAACAATTCAGGCTGCTGATGGTGGTGTGGGATATTTTCTTGGCACACATTGGGCCCCTTAGCAACTATTTAGCACTGTTTGAATGCCACAGTCTACCTGAGTATTGTTGTTGACCATGTCCATCCCTTTATGTCCTCAGTGTACCCATCTTCTAATGGCTAATTCCAGGAGGATAAAGCACCATGTCGCAAAGCTCAAATAATCTCAAACTGGCTTCTTGAACACGACAATGAGTTCAGTGTACTCAAATGACCTCCACAGTCTCCAGACCTCAATCCAAACGAGCACCTTTAAGATGTATTTGAATGTAATATTTGCATCATGTATGTGCAGCCGACAAATCTTCAGCAACTACATGATGTAATAATGTAAATATGGACAAAAACTCAATGAGCAACTGGGTCCAACCCATGACTAGCAATGTGAATGTAATGAATTGGCCAATGAATGTTTAATAACATTTTTCTCTTTCAGAATACCAAATTGTAAGAATTTTCACTTTTGTGTTAATCATACTGTATATATTTTTGTTTTGCTCAAGGTACTGGTTTCAACTGAACCATGGATTTACATTCTGCCAATAAGTTAGTGAATCTATGCAGGTTCCATTCTCTATTGTTTTATATTATCAGGCAAATTATATGTGTACTAAGGGAAGCCAAAGAAGTGCTGCTAGCCTTGTGTATTTCTAAGATCAGTAATGTGTTTGTGGCTGGCCTAGGGTTAAGGGGCGGGTGCAGGGTGGTTGGTGTGATGGGGAAGTGGTCTCGGGCGGCTGCATCGGCTTGTCAGGCTCTATTACTGAGCAACAGTGTCCTCTGGGTAATGGGGTGTACGCCTGGCCTCCTGCTGCTGCCACGCTGTAGGCACACAGGTGTGACATTTCCACCGGCTGCTGCGTTTTCTCCTCTCTGGACACTGTGGTAGACTCAACCAGACCCGTGTCACTTCCTGCTCCCAGCCTTATGTCACTTCCCATTCCTGCCATGCCAATGTTGGCATACGGAGGCTGTCAACTCCTACTAATCATGCAAGATGCCTCTCTTCCTTGTTAGCTTTTCCCTCTCAATGGCAATCCTAATAGCCTTAATGAACTCTAATTGGTAATTTTGCATGGTGAAACCCATTATGTATTTACAGACACTTCTTACATTGTACTGCTATTGAGCAGGTCAGGCTCAACTGTTCAAAAATGTTTCTATCTAGAACACAAACACGGGGTTTGTGTAGAGCTTTCGTTGGAGGACATTGTAATGGAGAGTATTGCTGCGTTAAGCCAGGCCTTTCCTTTTACCCTCCCTGGTGTTAAGTTCTTATCAATCCCCCAGGCTCTGCTTGGCTGCTTCCCCACCTCAACACGACTTAGACTGTATAATTTTCTTCTGTCTCAGTTTATTTTTCATTTACCTTTATTTTATTATTTTGTATGTATAGTGTAAACATGATGTAAAATTTTACTTAGCAGGTGCTCTTCAGAGAGACTTACAGAAGCAAGTGTAATGCTCAAGGGCACAGACAAATTTAACATTAGCTGACATTATCTCGGTTTGTGTCCATCTCTATTTCTTTGTCATCCTATCACTCTGTCTCACTGTCTTTTCTATGGTTAATGTAGTGACACCCGGCTCCTTCAAAATGTCTACATCAAAGCGACATTAAAACCATCCAGGAACAACTCTGCTCATCAAAGGTTAAGCTCTTCACTGCAGGAGTATTTCCATGCACAGAGGAGCCTGTTCTGTTTGAAGTGAGTCATGATTATGACTATTTAATGCATTAGCGTTCATAAATAAATCTGCATTTTTCAAAATTCAGACTATCAGGACCTAAATGAACAGCTGCCAAATTCATGGAGATGTCTAATCTGTGTCACACCGCAGGGCTTTTTTAGTGGAATAATTTCACACACTTGGTAAACAAAAATGGCCTTATGAAAATTGCGATAGATGGCACACAAAAACTCTGCTATTTCAAATTACTTCTTTTGCTTAGTTTTACTGTAGCATAATTTTTCTCATATCTACTATTGAAAATATTAATACAATTTATTTGATCTGTCTGCATTATTTCAGTGATATACATAATTTGGGCTGTTCATCTCTTGGAGATACTGTAACTTCATTACTTACTTTACATAAATTACTTCTATATATGAGAGGGATGTCTAGTCATCAGCAATCTGTACACTACAGATATGTTTTGTAATGATTCCTTCAGAGGTTAGAAGAAGCTATTAGAATGTATATCCCTGCATAGGTAGGAAGATACTGTATACAGGAAAACCAAATGGGACAATGGAGCGGGAGGGGCTTAGGCTGTGCTCCATCTCTGTATGTTCTGCTATCAAAAGTGTTTATTCCATTGTATACATTTATAAAACAATAAATTAAACAAATACATTTTGACTGACATTTTGTTACAATATTGATGTTTCTTTTAGACAATTCATTTCCATCACAGACCTGAGTAAAATAGTATTACATAAAATTATTTTCAATTATGCTACACTGTGTGGTTATTTCAATGCACACATTAGAGCACTGTCCCTTTAATGGGAGTTGGGAACACACAAGTTGCATTGCTGTATGGTATATTTAATGCAATCCATACAATCCTTGCACTGCATCACAACAGTGAGATTATCTATCCACATCGCTCACCAGCAACTCCTGTGTGCAGATTGGGCGCCTTTAAATTAAATTGTGGAAGTATAGTTGGTGAACATAATCATCCTGTGCATGATCTGACTAAAGGCATCTGTGTTGGATGGCATTGTGTTAACGTAGGAAGAGTTCAGAAATCTAAATTTGGACTAATAATAATAATAATAATAATAATGATAATAATAATTGGCTTTCATCTTGGCATGCTCTCCACCAGTCTTACACATTGATGTTGGGTGACGTTATGCCACACATGAGGCAAACATTCAAGCAGCTCAGCTTTGTTTGATGGCTTGTGATCATCCACCTTCCTATTGAGCACATTTCAAAGGTTTTCAATAGGGTTGATTTAAGAAAAAAATGCAGTTGTCTGTTAGTTCTTTCAAGGGCTGTATCCAGAATAGGGACAAGAAAACATGTTTACTGTGATCTCAATGCAAGCTATGCTGCTTGTGTCATAGCAGTATTCAAATTCTGAACTTTCTTCTCATTGCAGATTAATGGTCAGCGATCTAGGTAGCATACCATTTATAACACAGAGGTAGCCCTCTTTAAATATATACTATATTCTGTGAAAATCTCCCCGTCAAATACAGAGTAATTTTTTGTTTTATTATGAATTAAAACAGCAATAAATGTTCATTTTGTATTTTAAAGAATATATGTATTGACCTGTCAAAATTGAGTTGTTGCAATGCCATACACACATAGCTCATCTACAAATTAGCTACTCTTTGGTGGTTTACTTTCTTCTGTTTTTGATACCGCACAGCAAAGCAACAAAGTAATAAAATAATATGAATCCGTGTGACACTCTAGCAAAACATGACACATTTTTTCTATTTAATGTAAGACTTCAAGAAAAAAACAGTCTAATTGATTAATATTCAGCTACATGCGGTTCCCCCAGGATAAACTAACATGGTATAGCAGTTCTATTTGTCCATTGTTGAAAGGAGCAGTTCCAAACTCAAACAAAAGTTTACTCACTTTATTCTAGCACGTGCAATCAAATGAACAAAAGCGAGTAGGCTACTTAACCGCACGGGTGGCAGTGATGCCCAGAATAATAAACCTCTATGTCTCTTAACACAATGTCCCATCAGTCTATTGATGATCAAATTGTAATTAGGGGAGGATTTTAGATGAGAATATAAATTGATAGAGCAATGGTATATTGGGCTAAGAAATTACTGAATTTAAAAAACAATTTGATCGCATCTATTCACCACGTCTGTGCGTGAGCTGGCTTTTCCTCATCTTAATGCTAAATCTGCCACAAAAGAACCCAACAGTTTTTTTATATTAATTTTGGGGTCGGTACAAGCACTGCAGGAATGTGCCCCATTTTTCATTTAAAAACAATGTCTATTATTATCCACAAGCCACATTTTGAATCAACTTCTGATGCCACCTTCTTTCATAGTAACATTTAAGAAGGTACCACCCCACACAAAAAGGGAGTGTACTGTATACTGGACCACTTTTTTGAGTGACAAAGAAGCATCTTCATTTACATGCTTCTACTTAATTCACAATTGTAATGGCAGTTTTTCAATCACAGAGGAAGTAAAAAGCGTGATTTTGTACAGAAAAACTTCAACATATGACATTTACAACAAATTGTCAAATTGAGGACAAGAATAGATGTGTTTTACGTTACCTAGAGTATGGCCAATAAAATGGTTTCAGATTATTAATTTTATTCAGAGTGTCTCTTTAAAGCAATTGTACAAGACAAATTGAGAGGGTAGGAAACAGGGAAAATAAATAAAAACACCCCAATAGTAACATCCTTTTTATTTATCAAAACAGGTGATTGGAACAAATGACCACATAAACGAAATGTCCTTGTATCCATTCCATGTGTCTAATATATAATGATGTCTGTGGTGAAATCAATAGCCTTTTTGTGTAGTGCTGGTCTGTAAATGTTTTCTTCTCTTCTCTCTATACTGGGTTGCAGGCTGTCCATTTGATGTCTTCCACACACTCAGAAGGAAGATCCAGAAAACATGACTTAAATGCTGTGCCAGAGTTTGGCATTGGGCTATTTTGCCAGCCTCGTCCATCTAATGCCCTCTAGATGATGAGGATGCCCCATCACACCATGAACAAGAGGCAGTAAGGCTTGGATACCCCCCCGCACCAACATTAGACCCTTGAAATTCCCTGATCTTTGACCGCTATTGTCCATATCCAGCCTCAGAATGCTGTGTTTTCTTCCTCTGAAGCTGGGTCGACTCATTCGTTGTCTGAAGCTCCTACTGGTTGTGGGACTGTTTGTCATCCTTTTGATGAACACCCACAACCTGTTCGCCTCCTTTCAGAAGAATGAACTGATGGACCGCCGCTTCATCAATCTCAACAAGTGCCCCGCCTGCTTTGGGACCAGCTGGTGCAGGAAGTTCATGAATGGCCAAGTATCCTTCGAGTCGTGGGGACGCCTGCGTTTCCTGGACATCTTCAATGTCAAGAATGTCTATTTCGCCCAGTACGGCGAACCACGAGAGGGGATGAAGCGTGTGGTGCTTAAACGTCTTGGTTCCAATCAGGAGCTGGCGGACAATGACCAGAAGATCTGCAAGAGGGCGACGGGCCGGGCACGCTGCGACCTCATTCAGGCCATGTACAAGACTGAGTTCTCCAGACTGAATGGAGATGTCAGACTCTTGACACCGGAGGTTGTGGAGGGCTGGTCTGACCTGGTGCACTGCCCATCCCAGAGGCTATTAGACAGGGTGGTGCGCCGCTACGCAGAGACCAAAGACTCTGGCAGCTTCCTGCTAAAGAACCTCAAGGACACTGAGAGAATGCAGCTGTTGATGACCCTGGCCTTCAACCCTGAACCCCTTGTTCTACAGGTATGAAACAAAGCATTGTAATATCCATTTAACCCTGATCTACTAAAGGAATCATAGCCTTGTGATATATTTTCAACCCTAAGATACTTCTTCTTAAGTAGAGGTTGGCAAACCACAGCCAGCGGGCCGAAAACGTTTTTAAAAAAGTATTTAAAATCCCTTCAAAGTCGATTAGTTGCTTGAGACTTTCTCAAAGGGACTTATCTCTGTTATTGGAATGAGGGGGTTCTGCTGCAAATAAGTAGGGGTGGTTCGTTTATTTGGGTTACTGACAACCGGAGATATTGGGTCTCAAAGTTGGGTACTTTTCACTGACTTTATTTTGGTTAACCAAAAACATTACAGACAGAGATCAGGAAGTGGAAATGACAAAATAAAATTTTTGCAAGAAGGTGGACATCACCATGCACTAAAAAAGGTTATTTTTTGTGGGGTGGGGGATGGCCGGGTTTTTAAAAACATATAGGGAAATAGTAAATACATGCAGACTACTGTACAGGCAGTGTTTTATTTACTTATATATTATTTATTTATATGTCCCCCAAACTTTTTCACATGGGTTCTCAAGACTTGGGGGCATACCAATATGGATTTAGAGTGCTGTTCATCATGGTTTACAAGTATTTTACAATAATTAACAAAATTAAACATTTATGTATTTTTGGCTCTATATGACATGCATGAATATCATTGTCAGAAATGTTTTGGTTTGACCTACTCTTGTAGACAAGAGTCTTCTGGATCCAAAACTACAAGGAAATTCACTGTTCAATACAGTAGGACCCTTTCAGAAGCCAAAATATCAACATAGTGCCAGGCGGACTTCAAAACCCTTAGACCTTGAAGGGTTCATTATATTTGCAAAACGATTTTTGACTCAAATTAATTTCCATACGTGTCGTTGTCTTGATACGCAGGTGTCCGCGACATTGCTAAATAGTCTTCAACAAACAGTACTGATTAAATTCTGAGAGGAAATTGTGTTAAGAGTACTAAACATTTATTTTCTGTAGGATACACATGTAACTGTGTAGGGGCAAGGGCAATTCAATGAAATAACTATTTTCCTATTTTTCACACATCACTAGAATGTGGCCATTCACTTGGTTTCAAAAGCTGAATGTGGCCCTCAAGCAAAATACGTTGCCCATCCCTGGTCTAAAGGAACAAAGTTTGTAATAAACAAGCCCCTCTTTCTACAGAAATTATTCACTGTTCTGTGAGCCTGAGCCCACATTTATGTTTAAGTAATGTATCAGATATAGTTAGACTTTATATAGCCCCAGAGCATTGTCTTTTACTGCCCCAGAGTGTTCTATCTAATTCTCCCAGATCCTTTGCTCTTGCTGGCCCAAAGTATTCCCTCTTACTGCCAAAGGCATCTTTGCAAATGGATATGTTTTGTGCTGAATTGAAAGGTACATTGTTTTTATTACTACCAAATCACTGTTGAATGTGCATGGGGTTAAATTGAAATATTTCAGCTGTTATTCATGGGTTGATACTTGTCTAAAAGTTCACTTGTCACATGTACTGCTTACATTCTGTGCTAAATAAATGGAGAGAGCATTTTGTCCTAAGTGGCTGCAGAGGAAAAGTCTGTCCTAAGTGGCTGCAGAGGAAAAGTCTGTCCTAAGTGGCTGCAGAGGAAACTTCTGTTCTACGTTGTTGCAGTTTTGTTGTAACCCTGAACTAGCGCACCTGTTTCAAGCAGGTAAGGCCCTCAAACTCAAATCTGGCTCTCAATTTCAGATCCACACTTATTTAGAGTGCAATTAATGATGAGGTAGAACAGAAAACCAGCAGGCTCTGGCCCATGCAGGGTAAGATTTGAGTATCCCTGAGGTAAGGGCTTGATGATTAGTTGACAATTTGATTCTGGTGTGCTAGCTTTGTGATATATCTAATATATGGCATGGCTGGGGGTCCCCAAGGAGAGGTTTGAGAACCACTGGCATAAGCAACCCATTTGTATTTGCATTACTTAGCAGTTGTTCTGGCCTATTGTGGGATCTAAACTCTCAAACTTGGCAGAAAATACACCATGACTCTATCAAGAGAAGTACTCAGACAATTTGCTTATCGTTTGAATATCACTTTTCTAAGGACCATTCTTGTCACTGTAAGAGCCCTGCATTCATTAAATATAGGAACAGCTCCAACCAAGTGTTGTTTAGTCAACAATAGTGTGGACCAGGGGTGCTAAATCCTACTCTTGGAGAGCTACTTTTCTGTCCAACCGCAGTTGTGACTAACCTGAATAAGCTTTTCATCCAACCAATCATTAGAATCAGGTGTGCTAATGTAGGGTTGGAATCAGAGCCATTGAGAGAGAGTTGCGTCAATGGAGAGTAAAAAATGCTACAGTCACGTGGTATGGTCACGTGGTTCATGGGTCTCTCAACAGTTCCAAGGGGATGATTTTAATACATTGAAGTCTATGGGAGCAGCTGTAACAACAGCGATTTTTGGTGTGATCTATAATATGAAAGCTGTTTAAAGTGCTGTAAATTGATAATTCAGATTGTTTGTAATATTTACAACATAACATTGCTGCATATATTATGGTAAAATTTACATGAAATAAGAAGGTTAAGGTGACCAATGGCGGGTTGCCGCCTATTAGTCATATTGATGCTGCTTTAGCTAGCTATTGTGGTAGAATAAGTGACGTCATAGAATAAGTGATATTGGGAAGTTTGGGAAAAGCCCTGCCAAGGGGTTGACATAAAGTGACATCATGTGTGATATAAAACTGAGTGTAACCCTTAGATATAGAGTCCAGTTGACCCCAGGGAGTTGACGCGACTTAACTGATGTCATTATGCTGATTTGACATTAAAGTCTATTTGGATTCCCAAAACATCTTGTACAGTTTCTCTGTTTTGCAGGACAGGAGGAAACTGTTGGCCTTCTCCCACCATGACACTATTCACTGTATCATACCTCGAAACATCTCTGTTATCTTGTTTACTTTTTGTACTTTCACATACATGTCCACAAAGGTAAATATTGATCCATTCAGATTCTCTTTAAGTGCTTTGAATCAAATAACTGATGGCAGTTTAGGGATATCAAGTGTACAGGAAACATGATGATCAGTGTACTGTCATTTATTATAAAAGAAGATACTTGACAGCAAAGCAAATTTCATCGATTTATGTTCAGTAAATTGCTGTTTTTCATTAAGTATACCTTTATTGTACTATGGCACACAGAGGCTTATACATCAATACATTAAGAATACAATAAAATGACTATAAAAAAGCAAGTGCATTAATTTCAGATGCATCAATGCACAGTAAAATAGTACATAGTATTAGTCAAATGTACTTACCGTACAGTTCTCTGTGTTAAATCTTCATATACTAAACTTAATGCGATTTGAAACTCAGATGCAGTTTTTCAACTTAATACATTCTAAGTGAAACCATTAACAGGACTAAAGAATATACTATCATATACTATTATTGGAGATAATTCCACAAGATCTTCTGGACCATTTTCATTTTCCTATATTATTTTATTGAAATAAAGGGTTGAATGGTTGTGGAATGCTGTGGTGCCTTGCTTGCCCCAGTGTTGAATGATTTGCCTATAGTTACTGCAGTGACTGCATATTTAACAGTAAATTGAGGACAGGTTTGAATTATTCAAAGTGCATCTGTGGGATGGTTTTTGGAAATTCTTTATTTTTTTTATGTCACATCTGTGTTCCTCCCTAAGGTCCAACACATATTTAGGAAGGGAAAATGTGGTTTAAGGCCAAGGCTATTTCTGTCTTTTCCTAACATTGTTAAGGACAGCGTTCATACTGACGTTTCCATCAGTGGCCCCTGCTGCATAGTGCTGGGACATTAACTAACACTGCCTTGTGGGATGACTCTGCTATCTGACTAAAAGTCTTTAGCAATATTGTCAGTAATATTGTGGTATCTCATGGCATCCCTGTTCCATCCTACAGTACAAATCAAAAGCTTGGAGAATTACATTCACTTGAATGTCTTACTGCCCAATGTTGACTAAAGCATAGATGAAGTTGGTTTAAACTCCGTATCAGATACATCTATCTTGTAATTGTTTTGCAATTTTCCCACTCCCTCTGTCTCCCATCATTAATACTTTGCAGAAAAATACTTTTTGAAATTAGAGTCGATTAGACACAGAGAGTCATTTTTTATCATGTAAAGAGGGAAAAAGTCAATTTAGTAAGTTAGGCTATGCCCAATTTCATGCTGCTTTGCACTCACTCATTTTACAGTAAATTTACATTGTTCTTTTGTATTAGCTCTTTGCCACTTTTTTAAATTCCTGTAGACAATGGAAAACATCACAATAGGTTATTTTATATTTTAGAAAGTGTTGCTCACCGCACTGAACTGTTATGCGCTGGCAGACCGGGTGTCATAAGATCATTATGTCACCATCATTGATGAGGGCTGTCATCCATCAGCGAGAGTCATTGTAATTGTCCTATAGCCCAGCCCTAATATAATCCCTGGTATGTGCTACTGTACAGTGCCTTGCATAAGTATTCACCCGGCTTGGATGTTTCGACATCTTGTTGTGTGACAATCTGGAAAAATTATGTAATGGCAAACTAAGCCGTGTTTTGTTCTTCACAATTTCCACAAGGGTGTAGCACAAAGGATTTGACGCGTGAATCCATAACTTGTCTTTTAAACTCAACTTTTTCGTTGTCATGTTACATTTAAAGGAAATCAAACACACAAAAAAAGATTATGCACTTATTATTCACGTTCCAATAACATGAATTAGATCATTTTCACAGTCAAAAGACAGTCTAGCACCCACCCCTTCAACTTCCTCTTTCTTCTTCAAATTATTACACCTATGTAGCATGTAAACCTATAGTCAAAATCTTGCGATACCATACAAATAACACAAAATATGCATTTATCAAAAAACATAATCACTCTTAATATAACGAAAAATATTACTAATTACTATTAATATTACATTAAAATTATTAATGTAGTTATGGCTCTAACATAATATGTAACCAACAAAGTGCTGTTTCTTGTTATTTTATTTAAATTTTCATGTTACAATAAAAAATATTTTGCAACTTTAAAGTGTTTGTTATGTTGTGTAAAACAAAGGGTAAATATCCCAATACAATCCTATTTCATTCCACGTTTTCACACTACAAAATGTGTAAACGTCTTAAGGGCAGTGAATATTTGTGCAAGGCACTGCATATTCTTCACTATCTTTCCTGTACCATTCAATGTTAGCTGCTGTCATCCCTGATCCATTGTATGTTACCAAATCTCATACCTGCACCATTATATGTTATCAGCTGTCATCCCTGTAACATCCTGTGTTTCCAGATTACTAATATAACAGCATCGCTTTCCAGCCATTTCTTCCCAGGTGATTTACATCTAACCAATCAATTGCAATTTCATTTGTTATTGAACATGTCTCATGAATGTTCGGCACAACAATGGGTTCAGGCTGTGTAGACATTCAATATGTGACAGGATCTCCAATCCTTCACGTAGCCTCATACAGCCCCCTACTCCTTCAGGGGCTTGGAGGACAATGACCAGATCAGCCCTTTAGTCCAGAAAATCTATACAATCTGATTAGCCTTGTGTGCTTCCTTTCTCTTTTTCCTCTTTTCATTTCCTTCTCTTGACTTCCCCCTTATCCTTCATTCTATTCCCCTTTTCTCTTCAAGCTCGACAAACATTTTACTGTGGATTATTCCATCAGCATTTTATGCTATTATGCCATCAAAATATTATTGAATCATCTCCTGTCTACTGTTTAAACACAAAGGAATTAATGTATATACATCTATGCAAAATCTGATTCTGACAACCTAACATTGAGTTGTTTATCGCTGCCCACTAAATAATGATCTGGACTGTAACCTGGGACATAAATGTGGTATGGGAACGGGCCGCAAGAGGAGAGGTACCTCAGTGCTTATGACTGTTATGACTGAGTCCCGGCTCTACTTGCAATCAGTGAATACAAAGATAAGTAGAACGTCTGGTGAGAGACCATGAGCCTGTTTGCAGCAAGATGTGATAAATAATGAATAATGTCTGTGGAGGAAGTGCACACAGGAAGAGCTGTACGGTAAATAACTGGAAGTCTGGGTAAGAATGGGGTGGTTAATTGACATGTCTTTTTCAACAAAATTAACCAACAGTGAGGAATTCATGAAGGATTTGTTATTTCAACTCTTTCAGTGTGATGTGTGATTTGCTGGTTGTATTCCCACTGTAACTAGCCTGGTTGTCCTTAAATCTTTCTCTTAATATGACAAATAGCTTATGTTTCTGTCTCTTGGAAGCAACACAGTCACAAGACTGTGCAGTGTTGTGGAATCAAACACACCCATATGTAGACATCGACCAATAAATTGGTTGACCAATATGATCAGCAGATATTATCAGTTTACTGACAGATATTGGCATCTGCAATTTATTTACCAATATGAAACCCATATTGTTTATATTTTAATATTTTCTTCAAGATGATATTGTGCACAATGTTACTTAAGTTGGGGTAAATTATACTAACTGTTTCTTAGGTGAGTTTAAATGGAAAGCTTGCTAGAGTAATAAAGAGCCAAAAATGTGCCATGACTTTGGTTCAGTGTACTAATACGAGGCCACTATGTTGAGTGTGCTAATACGAGGCCACTTTCTTGAGTGTGCTAATACGAGGCCACTATGTTGAATGTGCTAATACGAGGTCACTGTGTTGAGTGTGCTAATACAAGGCCACTGTGTTGAGTGTGCTAATATGAGGCCACTATGTTGAGACAATTGCCTCTTTTTTATGAACGGTGGGAAAGAAATTGTTAACAGATACGACAATTTGTTATAATTAGCTCCATGATTTGCATATGTTATTCTAACCTTTATAATATTTATATATATTTGCTGTTAACTCTGTATCGGATGTGGATGCTAGATACACAGGTTGTACGCTTGGCTCACAATACATTATGTGCAACACTTAATCAATAATGTACACTCAATGTCCATCACCTCCATAAACATAAGACCAGTTAAGCTCACCTTCCATCCAACACAGAACAGGGACAAAATCCTCAATAGCATGCGCCGACCATTCTGGGAACACTTGGACTAAATAGGCAGCTTGATTACTAATTACGCTCCAGTGTGGGTATTTACCCGGACCACCTTTCATGCATAATAAGAACCAAGTGCCTATCACACTCCAAGTCTGCGCGCTAAAACATAACACATTAAACTAACTAAACCACACAAACACAGATTATATAATATACATATAATAACAAAAGGTCCATCACCCATCAGTCTCATGCCACAACAGCCCTACCAACTTCCTGGTTGTCGTGACATAGTTATGAGCCCTTGGGTTCAGTTCTGCAAATCAAATGGGGATGTGGGGTCAAATGGTTTAGGGGTTAGGAAGTAAGACTTTTAGTTGGAAGGTTGCTGGTTTGATTTCTGACTGTGCCAAATGTGTTTGTGTCCTTGGGCAAGGCACCTTACCTCAAGTTGCTCCAGGGGAATGTCCCTGTATTCACAGTAAGTCCCTCTGGATAAGATCATCTGCTAAAAGACTAAATTAAAATGTTAAAAAATTAAGTTGTTTTTAAGTGGAATCAAAAGTTTTGTGAGCCTGTTTGTTTATTGCTGTGGATTCAAACACAGTCATTAACCTTTTTCATTGCTTTGGAATTAAAGTACTTTCATGTCATCCATTCTTCACATCATGTAGTAGAGGGTAATGTGACTTTTCAATACATATTTTTTGGAGTAAATCAAGATCAAGGGGAATCCCAGTAAAAAAGTAGGCTGAACATGACTTCTTGGTTGTTGGTTGTCTTCGAGGGTTTCCCAATAATGACATGCCGGTATTCTTCAAAACCATAAATAAGTAAGCCAGCTAACTTTGACAAAAAAAACTGAAATGACAATAGATTTTTTTTCAGCAGAAAATCTAAACTTTTATATTTGTTTGCTTGTTAAAACAATTACACCATTCTGACGTCAAACTCATGGTTCTAATAAACCTACACTGCTCAAAAAAATAAAGGGAACATTAAGATAACACATCCTAGATCTGAATTAAACCCAACAGACCACTCGGATCATCAGGATTACATCAGCTAGAGATACCAAGGATTCAGACAAAACGCGGAGAATCTGCTTTTAGCTACTATGCCAGCCACAACTGGAACCAGCTCCCAGAGGAGATCAGATGTGCTCCAACAGTAGTCACCTTTAAATCCAGACTCAAAACACATCTGTTTAGCTACGCTTTTACTAAATGAACTCTGTGCTAAGTCTGAACCGATTGCACTATATTTTATATGGTTCGTTCAGTCTCTTATTTCTTAAACTGTACTATTTTTCTAACTGTTTCACTTTTATTTTAATTACTTTAATTTTAACTGTTTTAAATTTTTATGTTTTCCTGTTTATGTAAAGCACCTTGAGTTGCCATTGTGTATGAAATGTGCTATATAAATAATCTTGCCTTGCCTTGAATGAATGAACTAATCGTATGAAATACTTTCATCTTTACATAGTTGAATGTGGCCTCCACGTGCACGTATGACCTCCCTACAACACCTGGGCATGCTCCTGATTAGGTGGCAGATGGTCTCCTGAGGATGTCCTCCCAGACCTGGACTAAAGCGTCCGCCAACTCCTGGACAGTCTGTGGTGCAACGTGGTGTTGGTGGATGGAGCGAGACATGATGTCCCAGATGTGCTCAATCGGATTCAGGTCTGGGGAACGGGCGGGCCAGTCCATAGCATCAATGCCTTCCTCTTGCAGGAACTGCTGACACACTCCAGCCACATGAGGTCTAGCATTGTCTTGCATTAGGAGGAACCCAGGGCCAACCGCACCAGCATATGGTCTCACAAGGTGTCTGAGGATCTCATCTCGGTACCTAATGGCAGTCAGGCTACCTCTTGCGAGCACATGGAGGGCTGTGCGGCCCCCCAAAGAAATGCCACCCCACACCATTACTGACCCACTGCCAAACCAGTCATGCTGGAGTATGTTGCAGGCAGCAGAACGTTCTCCACGGCATCTCCAGACTCTGTCACGTCTGACACATGTGCTCAGTGTAAACCTGCTTTCATCTGTGAAGAGCACAGGGCACCCAGTGGTGAATTTGCCAATCTTGGTGTTCTCTGGCAAATGCCAAACGTCCTGCACTGTGTTGGGCTGTAAGCACAACCCCCACCTGTGGACGTCGGGCCCTCATACCACCCTCATGGAGGGTGTTTAATTGTTCCCTTAATTTTTTTGAGCAGTGTATAAAATAAAATTGTTCTGAATAGTTAATGAAATTAGATGGTTGTCTGCGTGATCCTGCTTTCTAGTACACTCTGCAAACAGAACAAACACTGCTATTCTAGATTTTTCACCATAGGAAATTTATGTTATCCCATTTCAGATATTTAATTATAGATATCTACTATTATGATACCACAACACAGCTTAACAGTGTGCCACTTGCTATTACACATATCACAACTCTTCCTTTACAGAGAAACACACCAAATGTGCTCTTATGGAATATTGGCCAGCACATTCTTTGAGTGTCCTACTGTCCATGTTTTACTTTCTTAGAAAATGTAATTTATGGTCTGCTGGTCTTTCTGTTGGCTGGGTTAGGGAGGGAGTAAGTCAGTGAAGCATCAGGTGAATGTTATTTTTAATAGACTATCCTAGCCTCTCATAAACCAAGCCCATAGTAATTCATTCAACTTATATAGCGCTTTTCAAGGAACCCAAAGGGCTTTACATAGTGAGAGGGCAAGCCCACTTCATCCACCACCTATGTGTAGCACCCATTTGGGTGATGCACAGCAGCCATTTTGCACCAGAACACTCACCACACATCAGCTATTAGGTGGAGAGGTGAGTACATAGCTGCCAACACTCACGCAGTGGCCGTGAGACACACATTTGATTGGTTTCACATTGGCGTGTGAGCGCGTGAAACCAATCAAATGCGCGTGTCTCACGGGCACTGCGTGAGAGTTGGCAGCTAGCTATGTGAGTAGTTATATTTGGCATTTAGGTATGAGGGTTATTAATAGGTCACCATGATTGATATGAAGCCTTGTTGGAAATTCTGCCATGACTACATGGTTAACACTTCTACTCTTACAAATAGTGCCATGGGATATTTAATGACCACACAGACACCCGTTCAGGACACCCAATAATGTCCCATCCGAAAGACGGCAGATGTCCACTTTACTGCCCTGGGTCACTGGGAATGACTTAGTCGGCCTTAAAATCTAAATAATTTAGCAGTAGGATAATTAGCCTTGTAAGTGCTCCTGAATTGTTTATTTTTTATGTTACCATTATTTTAACAGCCAAGTTGACTAAGAACTAATTCTTATCTGCAGCAATGACCTGGGAGCAATAAGGCTTAAATGTCCTGCTCACAGAAAGAATGGCAATGCTCTCACTTTGGCATTTGGGGGATTAAACTGGTGCCACGTGAACACCAGTCAAATGGCCTAACCGCTAGGCCACCTTGCTGCCCTATGAATCATTTAGTGATGGGCTAGTTAGCCAGATTAAAGGGATGGTTTGACCCTTAATGATATTTGGCTGAAATTACCCTTGCCTTGAGTTGTGTCAGTGAGTTTGGTAACAGGAAATGGGCCAGCTAACAAGTGCATATTAGTTGCTGTGATGGGTATTAAATGGAGCATTTGTGAATAAATGGATAGCAATGTGATCAACTACATCTAATTTGATGAGGATAGTGTTAGAGGCTATTTTATAAATCACTGACGTCTTGAATGGGTAGGATGGTGATATTTACAAGGGCATGTTTAGCAGCATGAAGGAGGCCTTGTTGTGGAACAGGAAGCCCATCCATTATTTGATTTTGTACTGGGGGTGGTTGATGTGAACAATCTATTAAGTGTTTGTAGGTATCCATACACTAGTTCACTCTATGCAGATTTTGGCTTATTACTGTTTTTTTAGTTTTTGAGAGCATCCTCTCAGGCTGCATTACAGCCTGGTACGGCAGCTGCTCCGCTGCTGATCGTAAGGCCCTTCAGAGGGCGGTGAAATCAGCGGAGCGCATCATTGGCTGCTGCCTCCCCTCCGTGCAAGGCATCTACCATAAGCGATGCCTCAGGAAAACAAAGAACATACTCAAAGACCACAGCCACCCAGGCCGTGAACTTTTCTCACTACTGCCGTCTGGTAGACGTTACCGGAGCATCAAGGCACGGACCACCAGAGTTAAAAACAGTTTCTTCCCACAGGCCATTCGGCTGCTCAACATGGAACACAGACACTGATAGCAAATCGTCTGTTGAGCACTAGCACTCTTTGGTCACTTTGTGCTCTCTACATCTGATGTAGCAGAATTCAAATACACCTTTAAAAGCAATTTTTCCATGCCAATCTATAATATCTACTACTTCTACTGTTGTACATTTTCCGGACCACTGCTCAGTACATAGCGTTTTAATATTATTATTACTATTGCCATTATTATTTTAAAACTCTTATATTGTTGTAATTCTTGTTTTTAAGCCCACTGCAGTGGGCTTCAAAAAGAATTTCTCTGTATGGAATGATGTATGTTATTCGATGCACATGATAAATAAACTTGACTAGTTTAAAACCATCCAAGGTGTTGATGCTAGATGGGCGGGCAGGTGTGGGCAATGTTCGATTGAAAAGCATACATTTAATTTTACCAGAATTTAGGAGCAGTTAGAGGCCTTGGAAGGATTGTTGGCTATCATTATAGGTCCTTTGGAGGTTAGTTAATAGTGTTCAATGGCACTCCTGTAGAGACCTCCAAGGGTCCAGAAAGCAGCAGACCCTTGGATTTGACACACTGAACCCAACCTGAGAAATTATTAGAGAACCAGGCGAGGCAGTTTTCAGAGAAGCAAAGGCTATGGAGTCTGCCAATGTGAATTTGCTGTTTAACAGAGTAAAAGGGTTTGGCTAAATCGATAAAGACAGCTGCACAGTAGTGTTTTATATCGATGACAGTTAAGATGTCAGCTAAGACCTTCAGTGTGGCTTGTGAAACACATGGCCTGCTTTAAATCCTGATTTCTTATGGGACTGAGTTTGGTTGTGGTCAAAATGGTTGATTTCATTAACAATACATTTAATTCTAAACAAGTTTGTCAGATCAGGAATTCATCCACATATTGATATTATTTGTGAACAAAACTGACCAGTAGACACAGGCAGTATCAACGTAGTTGAAAGAAGTTAAAAAAGTCAATAACAACATTCTGTCAGGTAGGACAACATAAACAGGTTCTTTGAGGTAAACATTGCAATGCAACGTTTGTTAAGGAGTAGGATTTGTTTCCATTTAGTATTTTAAACAGTGCTACTAATGCAAAGTCCAGGCTGGGGCAGAATAGTACAGAATAGTGGATCAAGAAATGGAAAACCATTGGACTACTGACACAACCCAAGCATCTGTATCATTGGCACCCTGCTAGTTGAACCTAAGAAGACTCTGACTAAACTAAACCTACTCTAGTTGGCCAAGACAAACTATTGAAGCAATGGGCACTACGCTAATGAGCCAGTAGGAGCATCGAAGTCATTTTGCAATATGATAAGTTATCCAATAGGAGCATGGGACTGTGGTCCCTGTGTTAGCCAAAATCTTGTTTGTGCAGCAAGCAATGGCCCTCAGGTTTATGAAATTCTGGTTAACCTCCGCCCTACAACCCTGCCCGGCTATCATATGTAGCAGTATGGTTTTGTTAAATGTCCGTACTTCACTCCAAGAAAGATTACAGGAAGTGGGAAAGAGGTAGAGTGATCTGTTAAAGAACACAGTCTCAACCCAACCTCTCCTGAGATTATTCCCCCAAATTCATTATGATGGTGGCAGCATTTTACACAAATCTGTCAAAGCTAACATTCCCAGAGCACAGAGCAAACACTGCTGCTTGTTTGCATTTCTAAAAGGACGTTTTTTCCTGAGCTGTTGATTCAATGATCCTTGGTGTAATCTAATGAAATGCTCATCCGCTTTTATGAAATATTCCCAAAGTAAACCAAATGAATCTCAATGCCAAGAAAACTAGGTCAGTCTTTTATAGGGATGCAAAAGACCTGGTTGTATTTGATTAGTGACAACAATGGTTGGTTTTGTTTGCTTACTATCCAGAACTCTGGCTTGTTCTGTCAGTCCTCCAGGCCTTGCTGGACTCCTCTGCTACTAGCCTTACACAATTCCTAACAGTACCCCAAAACCTAACCTCAAACCTTTTACCCCCCCAAAAAAAGTTATTGCAAAAAATAACTACAATTACCCTGTTTAATTCTCCTGTGAATGTTTGGTCTCTGCTAACACAGTAACAGCTGTATGTATGCTTGGCGCACGCACACACACACACACACACAATAGCAGCTGTTTCTGTTTAGGTAATGCTTGTGGCTCTTTGGGTGGCAGAGGCAGTTTGGAGAGTTAGATGGACATGCCAGGGGATGGTTTCCAAAAAAATAGGGACTATCGCTTTTGTAATAAGCGTACACAACTTCATCAAAGACATAGCAGTTTGGCTTTCTGACCAATCACAGCACTGTCTTCCAGGTGACACTAAAGACAACAAATAAATATATAGCCATGTGCGTGACATGGCGAAAAAAAACAGTCCGAAACGATAACCCCCCCAAAACACATACAGTCGACATCAACAAGCTATACCGGTCAGAATTTGAGCCACTTTCACTTGGAAATGTCAAGTGCCTGTCAGGATGAATTGAAAAAGTGTATGGTTTAGAACATAATTTAGCTGAAAAAGTGTATGGGTTTAGAAAAGAAATGAGCAGCAAACTATTTTCCAATTATAGTAAGTGCATGTGAGTATTCTCTTCCATGTCAGACCTGTAAGGCATGGGGTTTTGGAAGCAAGAGGAAATACGGCAGAGTGGGACTATAGTGTATGAACTTTATTAAACAAAACAACAAGAAACAGAAAACTACATGCCTAGCGCTAACATACAAAAGAAAAAATGTCACGAGGGCCCAGAACACTACATTGAAATATGAACAGAGAACTAAAGACTAAAACCTGAACTGATAAACAACAAGAACAGACCTTGGAGGAGAAAACTGAATCAAACTCACAAAACTGGTAAGGTGTAGCGAAACCAGGGCATAATCATCGACTTGGACATGGTAGGATCACAGGAAACAGGAGCATAGAATTCACAATGACCGAACACTGACAGGATTGACTGGACTGACTAAATACAAACATAATGACTGAGTGACAACAGGTGTGGATGGTAATTGATCGGATAACTTAGTCCAGATGTGTATACTGAATGAGTCCAAAAAACATAAGGGCATTTGATAGGAGCATCCGGGGAGCAGGAAAACACACGAGGGAAAAAGAAACTCCAGGACCGTTACAAGCAGCCACGGTCAGTGGGTCTTAATTGGGGACGCCGGGCTTGCATTATGTTCGGGGCCAGAGTGAATGGATCTTAATTGGGGGCGCTGGGATCGCATTACCGTCCAGACTGGGGGAAACGGGACGGTATCACACCATGGGTTTGATGCGCTACACACCGTTCCATTCACTCCGGTCCCAAACGTAATTCGAGCCTGACGTCCCCAGTTAAGAGCCACCGACGGCGGCTGGTTACAAGACCATTAGCAGGGGAAAAAATTGATCGTACTCATTTAAAGATTGTTGTGGAAAATAACTAATCATGTTTTTGAAACTTTTTATTTTGTATTTTTACCTGAGAAAATCTTAATTGGAAATTATCCAAACCATTGAGAACAGGCCTGTGGCCCACTGCTATGATGAGGCTTCACTATATCATCTGACACATGGACAACCAAAAATCATAGGCAACAATCAAGGTAGTGGACTTAAATTTTGTTTTTAACAGCAGCAATTGTGAGACCAGATTTGGACAAATAGAGGTGTCCTGCAGAAAGCTATGCAATTGACGAGCACCCTTCATATTAGGGCAGTTTGTTATCAAGTATGGATGCCTTTCTTTGTTACTATCAAATCCTTGTGACTTGGGTGCCTGTGTGCACATTTAGCTGCAGCATTTTAATCACAAATTGGATATCATGAAATTGTGTCAACAAAAAATGAAGGTGGTAAAAAGTAGAGATTAATAGATTATGTTCTTTTTTAAAGGCAATACCAATACCGATTATTGTGATTTAAAACAATATATAACAAGAAAAGAAATTGGAATGAACTATGAAAACTTCTAGTGTAACTTATTATTTTTATTATTATTATTATTATTATTATTATTATTATTATTATTATTATTACAATACTGTACATATAAATACAATATATAGATTCAGTCTCAATTTAATAATTTACATAACACATTTTTTTCAGTGTTTTGAAACTAGACGGTCATTGGATAAATGCTGCAATTATGTCCCGCCCACCGACGCTCAGTCTGAGTGGGCTGGCCTGGACTCCCGGGTTTTTGAGTGATGATAGGAAAGTCTGTCGAAAGACTGCATCTTTTTTTGATTGACAGTGATTTTGTATTATTAAAAGTCGGCGAAGCTATTCAAGCTCAGTCCCATCGCAGATGGGAGTCGAAAGACAAACTGCTTCAACCTATTTCTTGGTATTTGCTTTGTGAAATTGCTAGCCGATTTTCATCATACCTTTTATAGCCTTATACACCACATTCCTTGTTTCAGTTCAACCTAATTCCAACATTTCCTCTTTCAAGTCTAATATTGTTTAATTGTTTGTTCATTCATACAGTAGGCTAGGCTAGTGTCGTAGGGGTGAACTAGCCAGCTAACACACGGTGGCAGACAATGCTAATATTGTCGACCGGATTTTGGCAAAGTCAATTGAAAGTCTCCCTTATGAGGAGACTTAAACAGCAGGGCAGATCAACACCTAAGATTGATTTAGTGTAAAAGATAAGGCAAAGTAACAGGTCTTTTCAGCTCCCCTGGTATAACAAAGTTTGCCGGCTGACTGGTAGTGCTGTGACAAAGAAAATGTACTGCTGGCCATGCCTCTTGACAAAACAATTTCACAGATGTGAAAAATATTTAGCCCCTTTACTTTCAGTGCAGCAAACTCTCTCCAGACGTTCAGTGAGGATCTCTGAATGATCCAATGTTGACCAAAATGACTAATGATGATAAATAGAATCCACCTGTGTGTAATCAAGTCTCCGTATATAAATGCACCTGCTCTGTGATAGTCTCAGAGGTCCATTGAAAGCACAGAGAGCATCATGAAGAACAAGGAACACACCAGGCAGGTTCGAGATACTGTTGTGGAGAAGTTCAAAGCCAGATTTGGATACAGAAAGATTTCTCAAGCTTTAAACATCCCAACGAGCACTGTGCAAGCGATAATATTGAAATGGAAGGAGTATCAGACCACTGCAAATCTACCAAGACCCGGCCGTCCCTCTAAACTTTCAGCTCATACAAGGAGAGGACTGATCAGAGATGCAGCCAAGAGGCCCATGATCACTCTGGATGAACTGCAGAGATCTACAGCTGAGGTGGGCAAGTCTGTCCATAGGACAACAATCAGTCGTATACTGCACAAATCTGGCCTTTATGGAAGAATGGCAAGAAGAAAGCCATTTCTGAAAGATATCCATAAAAAGTGTAGTTTAAAGTTTGCCACAAGCCACCTGGGAGACACACCAAACATGTGGAAGAAGGTGCTCTGGTCAGATGAAACCAAAATCGAACATTTTGGTAACTATGCAAACCGTTATGTTTGGCGTAAAAGCAACACAGCTCATCACACTGAACACACCATCCCCACTGTCAAACATAGTGGTGACAGCATCATGGTTTGGGCCTGCTTTTCTTCAGCAGGGACAGGGAAGATGGCTAAAATTGATGGGAAGATGGATGGAACCAAATACAGGACCATTCTGGAAGAATGAACCTGATGGAGTCTGTAAAAGACCTGATGGAGTCTGTAAAAGATCTGAGACTGGGACGGAGATTTGTCTTCCAACAAGACAATGATCCAAAACATAAAGCAAAATCTACAATGGAATGGTTCACAAATAAACATATCCAGGTGTTAGAATGGCCAAGTCAAAGTCCAGACCTGAATCCAATACAAAGTATTAACTTAAGGGGGCTGAATAATTTTGCACGCCCAATTTTTCAGTTTTTATTTGTTAAAAAAAATTGAAATATCCAATAAATTTAATTATACTTTGTGATTGTGTCCCACTTGTTGTTGATTCTTCACAAAAAATTACAGTTTCCTATCGTTATGTTTGAAGCCTGAAATGTGGCAAAAGGTCGAAAAGTTCAAGGGGGCCGAATACTTTAGCAAGGCACTGTATGAGATGAGCCCATCAGTAAGTGCCATCTGACCCAATTGCAGGATCCCAAAGAGCGCTACAAATCTGTACATGGCCATCCTTGATAACATCTTGGAGCAGATTTCTCTATTGTTTTTCAAATTTGGAAAGTATGCTCTTCCTAGAATTAGTCAATCCAGTGTTTACAGAGGAGGCCTTCCAAAGTGTCTGAAAAGTTATGGCCTTCCCTTTGATTCAGGGAGATTGAGGTCAGAAATTCAAGTCCTGCTCAATTGGTGCTCCCCCACCACAGGTTCAACCCTAAGCGCCCGCCTACAGTATGTTGCCTATGCCTAGAAACACCCCTGCTTTTTCGTGAAAAGTAGAACTTTTTAAGAAGGGTTCTACCCAGAATCATCTATCCATTAAATGGTTCTAATGAGAACCTCCAAATACAGTGCATCTGGAAAATATTCACAGTGCTACACTTTTTCCATATTGTTATGTTACATCTGAAATTGATTAAATTAATTATTTCCCTTAAAATTCTACAAACAACACCCCATAATGACAATGTGAAAGAAATGTGTTTGAAATCTTAGCAAATTTATTACAATTTTTCCCGATTGCTAAAACACTAAAAGTGAATGCCCAGACCAAAGCGTCAAAACCGTACCGTTTGCGTGCATTTCGTACACACAGGCACCAAATGAATAAACACATTGTCGGCATGGCACTGTAAACAATTCTGTAACACACAGTGCAAAACACTATACACATTGGCCAATGATGAAACACTGTGCAGTCAGCAAGTCCATTCAATAGTTAAAACACACACGACATTAGCAACACCCTTGCACACACAGTAAAACACTTAACCTGTAACTGAACACCAATTAGTCACTATACATATAATTCAGGTATGAGCACCTGTCATGAGACAATCGCGAATATGGAGGCTGAAGGACCAAGAGGAAGGAGAAGATGAGGAAGAAACGGGAAGAGGGAGAGGAGAACGAGGAAGAGACGGGGGAAGAGGGAGAGGAGATAGAGGAAGAGCCGCGGGATGTAGTGCATGCAGAAATGCCTTGCAAGGGAGAACATCAGTTGTGATGTGGACGAGCTAATGTGGCTTAACCCCAATCGACGGCATGATCCCTGAGTTCTAATGGGAGTTGTTGTACTACCTGTACAATGTACTATCACTGAGGCTTGGTTGTGGGAATAAAAATGGTTTAAAACTACAAATGACAGAAGTGTCTTGAGTAAAGTTGACCCGTGTGTTGTGTCTGTTTGACTGTTAATTGTTCATGTGCATGTGTGTTCCCTATCGATCTGAAGAGGGCCTTTGAAGTCTGATTTTTAAGTTTTGATTGCAAAATGGCAGTTTTGACATGGCAGTTAGATGTTAATCTCCAAGTGTTGTATAAAGATTTCTTGTGGGTTGAGTTTTGACACGATGACAAAATTTTGCGTTTTTTGTGTTAGCAACACACAAACTGTAAAAATAAGAAATGACAAAGCACATGTAAATAGTATATTAGTATTTACAGCCTTTGCCATGATTCTCAAAATTGAGCTCAGGTGCATCCGGTTTCCATTGATCATCCTTGAGATTTTTCCACAATCTGATTGGAGTCCACCTGTGGTAAATTCAGTTGATTAGACATGATTTGGAAAGACACACACCTGTATATTTAAGGTCCCATAGTTAACAGTGCATGTCAGAGCACCAACCAAACCATGAAGTCCAAGGAATTGTCTATAGACCTCCAAGACAGGATTGTATCGAGGCACAGATCCGGGGAAGGTTACAGAAAAATATCTGCAGCATTGAAGGTCCCAATGAGCACAGTGGCCTCCATCATCCATAAATGGAAGAAGTTTGGAACCACCAGGACTTTGGAACCACCAGCTCTTCCTAGAGCTGGCCGCCTGGCCAAACTCAGTGATCGGGGGTGAAGGGCCTTAGTCAGGGAGGTGAACAAGAACCCAGTAGTCACTCTGAAAGAGCTCCAGCGTTTCTTTGTGGAGAGAGGAGAACCTTCCAGAAGAACAACCATCTCTGCAGCACTCCACCAATCAGACCTGTATGGTAGAGTGGCCAGACAAAAGCCACTTCTCAGTAAAAGGCACGAGAGCCTGCCTGGAATTTCAGTGACAGGAACTCGGAGACTAGTCAGGATTGAATGCAGCATTGTACAGAGACATCCTTGCTGATCTGCCATCATACTCAAAAAGACTTGAGGCTGTAATTGCTGCCAAAGGTCCTTCAACAAAGTATTGAGCGAAGGCTGTGAATACTTATGTACACTTATGTACTTTTTATTTTTTATAAATTTACTAACATTCCAAACACACTTTTTTTACATTGTCATTATGGGGTGAAAATGTTTTTCATTGAACGGTTTATGATGGTTTCTACCATTCAACCTTTATGCAGGGCTCTTTCTAGAACTTTATAGTTAAAAAATGAACCCCTTCTTAAGTTAAGGGTTAATCCTAGAAACTTCTGTGTAGGGTTTTTGTCACAGGCTTCTGTTTTACCCGGACATGTCAATGACATCATATCCAACCAATAGAGTGCTCTGTTTTGTCACACCAGATTCTAATTTCTCTCCATCATTGTAGTATTTAAGTTCCTGTCTTTGTGTCATTAGCCATTGTTCATTGTTAGATGTTGTGTGTTCTTGCAGTTGTTCTATGTTAGAGGCTCAGTTTTCTTGTTTGTGTCCTAGTGTTTTGGTATATTATTTGCTTTCAACACGGTGGCCCAGACTACCAGATACCCTTGGAACACACACACACACACATTTGTTTCTCTATCTTTGTGGGTCCTTAAACTGATTTTTACCTAGAAATTAATGTTCCCTATTTCCTAGCCCTAACCTAACCCTAACCTTTACCCTTTCCTTAACCATACCCTAACCCTAACCCTAACCTTAACCTCAGTAACCTGACATTAGTTCCTAAATTTAACCTTGGAATAATGCCTAACCTTAAACTTCATTGGCAATGCCTAAACCTAATAGTAACACCAAATCTAACCCTATATCCAATAGTATATTTTTTTTCCCTAAACCTTTGAACCATGAATCACAATTCCCCTCATGGGGCCACCCCCACAAGGTGCAATTTGTTCCCACAAGGTCTAATGTTACATCTTTTGTCAAGTTTAGGTATGGTTGTGGCGCCATCTGCAAAATTTCAGGGCCCCACAACCATACAAAAACAAGGCCTCACACACACACTCCTACTCAACACATACTCACAGACAACCACCTATCCTGACAAGTTGCAAACATGCACACACTTTAATATTAGCCCACTTTTCAGTCAGGGATTTCTCAGAGAGCACTGGGGCTTAGAGCAGATTGACTGACCCAGTGTATGTTTGAACCTAGAGTTACGTGTGTGTGTGTGTTTGTGTTGTTCTGTGTGTGTGTAGGGGTGTGTGTGTGTTGAGGGTTCAAGTGTCTGCCAAAGGATCTTCAGAAACCTGGCTCTCATTTCTCATCCTGCCCTCATTCTCTCTGAAGTGGTGGAATGAGAGGAGAGGAGGAAAAGGGAGATGAATACTGGAGAAGGAGGAGAAATAAATGCACAGAGAATGGAGAGAATGGAAAGAGGAGTAGAAGAGAAGAGACATAAGCAGAGCAAATTCTATTAACCTACTTGAGTCAGTTAGGCTAATATGGGTGTGAGGATACTATCTCACTCACGCTCTCACACTCACACACAGATGACACACCATTGCTACCAGCTGTGCCTTTTGTTAATGACCTCCTTTCTCTCAGCCCTCAGGTAAAATAACATCCACAGGCTGTCCTGTCATAACGTTGTATCGTGCACAACACTTACAACCCTCTACAACACTCACTAAACACACACTCACAACACCTGTTTCTAAGAGGAGCTTTCTTTGACTGAACACTTACTGGATCACGCGTCTGCCTGGTCAGAGAATGGAAAACATAGAGGAAGTGCTGGAGAGAAGAAGAAAGAGATTGAGGAAGAGAGAGGAGGATGAGAGAGTGAGGAAGAGGAGGAGAGAAAGAGTGTGAAGAGCGAGATGTGAATGTGTGTGGAGGCTGTGTTCTCTGCGGTGCTATTTGAAGTCCTGTCCAGACCTGTTTGTTGTGGAGCCTTCACTTTTTTGACGAGGAGAGAAATTGGAAAGAATTCCACCCCTCCCTGTGTTGGCCTACTTTAGAACAGAACACCAGTAGCTGCTCCACACCTCAAACACAATAGATGTGTGTGTGTGTGTGTGTGTGTGTGTGTGTGTG
>JACXGM010004171.1:7293-39015 GCA_016801145.1 Umbra pygmaea | reverse complement strand
TAGTAATCAGATGGTTGCTGGTTAGATTCCCTGCTGTGCCAAATGTTGTTGTCTTTGGGCAAGGCACTTCAACCTAAATTGCTCCAGGAAGAATGCCCCTGTGCTTAATGTACTGTAAATCACTCTGGATACGAGTGTCTGCTAAATGACTAAATTGTAAATGTAGTGTTCCTGTAGTTACTCTAAATCAATCTAGATAAGAGTGTCTGCTAAATGACTAAATTGTAAATGTAGTGTTCCTGTACTTATTTACTCTGGATAAGACTGTCTGCTAAATGACTTAAATGTAAATGTAAATCACTTAACCAATGCTTCAATATTTTTATTAGTAATCCAAGATGTTTCCCAAACAGATTATTAGAAAATGAATTTACAAATGTGTAAATATTGTGGCGTACGTCAGGTGTTACAACAGTAAAGTTTTACACCTCTCAAAGTTGAAATTGCCTACTGTTGCATATGTGATTTAAAAGTAGCGGACTAAAATTTGGTATTAGGACATACAATTAGCAAACAGATTAGCACAATAGGTCAATTATCTGAAAATTATTCACCTCAGACTTGTCTTCACTAAATGTCCCTTTAGTAATTGACCTATATTAATATGTATTCATAGTGAATTTAATGTATTGAAGCAATATAGAATATAGTAATGTGTTTTCTTTTATGTATTTGAATTTGGGAAAAAGTGGCTGGTAAAAAATCGAAGTGGCTGGTAAAATTTCGGCATCCACCAGCCACTGTGGCTGGTAGACAAAAAAAGTAATTTCCCACCCTGCAAGTGAATATAGTGAGATATATTGAAGTATATTATTCTAAATGCACAGTGTTGTGCTTTCAGGAAATGTAAACAAAATACTTTGTCATTACGATATAAATGGATGAATGTGTTCTAAACAAGTATGCCCATATTTATTAGCATTTTCTGGCCATCTTTTCACTGCTTGTACTAAAAAATACAAGAACAAAATATAGATTTTTTGAGTTTGAGAATCGATACTAATATTGACAAAAAGAGTATTGTGCTACATTGCAATATTGATTTTTTTCTTTCCCATCCCTAACCTATATATTTTATAGCCGAGCAGGCTTACACTCTGTTTCCTGTTAGCGCATTCTATGCCACGTTAGAGCATAATAGACAGATAATATTTGTTGTGCAGCCACTATAAATGTCATTCAGGATAGGAAGTATTCCATCTGACATATAGGACCTAGCTAGCTACAGTTATAGCCACATCATTTTCATTCCTCATGATGACATCTATTTTGTGAAGTGCACCAGTTCTGCAACAAAGTTCCCCCACAACATGATGCTGCCACCCCAGTGCTTCACGGTTGGAATGGTGTTCTTTGGCTTGCAAGCCTTCCCCTTTTTTCTCTTAACCCATTTCTATGGCCTATTTTTGTTTTATCAGACCAGAGAAGTATGATATTTGTCCCAATGTACAGTTGCAAACTGTATTCTAGGGGTGGAACGGTACATGTATTCGTATTGAACCGAAACAGTATGGGGGTCACGGTTCAGTGCATGAATTTACACGGAGAATACACGGTATAAAAATAAATTAAACTTGCGTGCAAATTAATTAATGTAATGCGGAACTACCGTTAAATTTGCGGGTTGTTTATGGACACCTAATCTGTAGCCCCGCCTTAGCTCTGAAGTTAAGTAGCCGAGCTCCACCTATGTATGCAGTTTTTTGTCAGGTCGACGGTCCGGTGAGTGAGTCAGAGATGGCAGCACTAAGGACGAGTATAATGCATGCGAGTGGTGGCAACCCACAAGAGTTAGAGGACCTCTAAGGTCTCAAGTTTGGGAATTTTTTTGTACGGATGAACGTGGTACATTCATGAGTTTTGGAAATTGCTCCCAAGGATGAAACAGACTTGTGGAGGTCTACCTTTTTTTCTGAGATCTTGGATGATTTCTGTTTATTATGCCATAATGTCAAGCAATGATGAACTGAGTTTGAAGCTAAGCCTTGAAATACATACACAGGTGCACCTCCAATTGAAATTATATCAGTTAGCCTATCAGAAACTTAGAAAGCCATGACGTCATTTTCTGGTATTTTCCAAGGCTGTTTAACAGAACAGTCACTTAGTGTATCTACATTTTGACCCACTGGAATATTGTTGAATTCAATTATAAGTGAAAAATTCTCTCTGTAAACAATTGTTGTAAAAATTACTTGTGTCATGTACAAATATGTTCTAACCGACTTGCCAAAACTATATTTTGTTAACATGACATCTGTGGAGTGGTTGACAAATTAGTTTAATGACTTCATCAGTGTATGTAAAGTAAACCTCTGAATTAAACTGTATCTGGGACCATTGTTGGTACAGACATATAGGCCTGAAATTGAATTTAGCTTCAGATATCTCTACTGGAAACCTTTCACCCATGCCAATTGTTAGTTTTATCCATAGATTGTATATATCACTGGATGTTACATGTGTGACGTCACCCATTGGTTTGTGAAGATCTGGTTTGGGCCATCGAATTTGCCGTTACGGGCGCAGACATCATGGATGCAGATGTGACAATGCAAAAAGGGAGGAGTATTCTAGCTAGATAACTGATATTAATTGGGATGCTAACGAAAAACTGTATTAAAATAACATGTAAAACAAAATCTAATGTTACTTACCGGAAAAACTGAGATGCCAACTCCTTTGAGTGTCTTGTCGTACAACCAAACGCCATAGCCACGCCCTAAACACCCCATTGCTTTATCGCCAATTTTAAAACAACGAGACCATAATTCAAATATTTTACATCATTATATATTGCAGAAGGCTTACATTTAGTGATTGAGACCATATACTCATTATGAAAATGTTTACTAAAGTAATAATCAAGTGAGAAGTGTCTTTCATTCTCATAGACTATTACAGAAAGCGAGCTCCCTCGCAACCACACGTATTGCCCCCAGCTGAAATTCAGATAGAATGCAGGTTTAAGGCACTTCCTCATTTGCGTCACTTTGCCAAACCGGATGCTCACCCTGTGGTTTTATCCCAAATGTATACAAACTAGCTGTTTCCTAGGATCTGCACTTATCTAAAAATAATTATCTGAAATATCACAAAGTAAGCTTTCACTAGCCTAGTCAATACATAAAAGAAAATTAAGAGATCAGATATTGTGCCCAGAATTTAATATCCACGTATCTTGTATTATTACACAGATTATGTGATTAAATGTTATCACGATGTGGACTCTCATTTTACTTCAGTTCTTTATAAATACACTATCGGACCATAGAGGATGCAGTGAATTTCCTGGAGTAGAATGGTTTGAATGAAAGAGAGCCTGTGAGTGTGAACCTCTTAATCAAGTGTCCACCCTGTAAATTAAAGAAATTCAGCCATGAGAAACTATTAAAGCACATAAAACTCTTTCCATTTTTCTTCCTGTGTTGCATTAGTTTATTTGGCTTGAGACTAGAATGAGTTTGATTTATATGCTGAGATGTTCTTGTGGATCTAAGGAGTTCTCACTGTAATTTATCTTGTCTCCCGTTGAATCTTAGCCCTTGGACTACACCTCAGGACTAACTGGTCTGATGACTGGGTGTGTGGTCTACTGTCAGCGCCAGACAATACCTGCTGCCATTGCCCACAGCCCACCCTGTCATCCCTGACCAAATACCCCTGGTTTTGCTGCTGATATAGATTCTGCCTGAAGATTCATGTCAATGTGTAAATACATTAATGAACAAATGTCAAAGGTTCCATTCAGAAATTACAAACAATTTTCTCAAAGGACCATTGAAAAGCAGGTCTCTCAGGAATCAATATGGGATTTATGAAGAATCATTAAGGTAGATAAAGGTTTCAGTCAGAATGAATATGTGACCAGGTAAGGCAGGAACCACACACAGCGTAGATAGCACAAAGCGTTAATAAATAAGTGCTTCACTTAGGCCGAAAAAATACTAAACCTTAAGAACTAGACCTTTAAGAACAAGGGCACGTTGTCAGTAGATCGCTCACAGTGTAGTAATGGAACTTCCATCCAATCATAGTTAAAACAACAACACTTAAGTAACACAGGGTAAGAGGGGACATTTACACATGAGGGTTGATTACTAAACACAAACAGGTGCACTGGAGAGGGCGTGGCCTAAGTAGACCGGTGACGTCAACCGCAGGAGCCTGGACAGCCCAGGAGAGGGAGCCACTGCTAATGGAGACGTCACGGAATCTAAGATCCTTAGAGAACCCCTGACAATGACCCAAAAACTAATAGATATGTTAAGAATATATATATACATTTAGGTTTGATTTAGAACTAATAAGAGATCTACAAAGAACCAGTGCCAATGAGATCTCAAAAGAACCAATATGAGATCTCAGGAGAACCCTTTATGAAAGGTTGTGTTATGAACCAATATTGGATCTCACTAGAACCATTTAAATTAATGTCTTGGTAGAAACAAGAAAGGATCTGAGAAGAAACCGTTATAAAACAGACCAATATGAGATCTGTCAAGAACCATTGTATATAGTTCTTCTAAGAACAAATGCAGGATCTAAAGGACCTTTTTTAAAAGCTTAAAGAAACATTTTTATGAACTGCTGTGAGTTACCATAAACCCGTGGTCCTCAAACCCTTCCATGGAGGGCCTAGTGTATGCAGGTTTTCGCTTTTACCTTGTACAAGCCTGATGGAGTAGCTCACTAATTGGTTAGGATCTCCCCTCACCTGGCAGTCTAGGTCGAAATTAAAATGCTCTAATTGAAGGGAAAGACCAAAAACCAGCATACACTAGGCCCACCATGGAAGGGTTTGAGGACCACTGCCATAAACAGTTCTTTCATAAACAATGGTTTTCGGGCTTCCAAATTACACCGAATATGGTTCTCTAAAACACCTCAGCTGTAAAGGTTCTTTTTATATATTATATCCCTACAAAAATGTGTTCTTAATAGATCCTTAATCTGTTCCCCTATGGAATCGCTGCAACCAGTTAGTAAATGAAAGGCCGTGCCACTGTACTTCCTATATGGGGCTGTGACCCACACTCAAATTTTCCATCTCTCCTTTACCCATTACCCATTGCATTTAGGGAGAACTAATGATTTCAACAGAAGCACTGAAAGTTTAGGGTATATGGGCAAGTGTAACCCGAGAGGTAACTAGAGAGGTTATTAGGGTAGAAAAATGAAAGGCAAAGGGCCATGGGATACACTGATATACTGTACATCAGGACAGCAATTTATGTTGTGTCAGGTAGACTCTTACCAAGTTCAATAATATTAAAAGCCTTATCAAAATGGTGATATCGTTATCGTACATCCATAACACTGCAGGCAGAACGCAGCTAAGAAGTGAAGGAAAAAGTTGAATATCAAAATATTTTTTGCATAATATTTTAATATTTTTCAAACAGTCCCTTAGTCCAATTAAAACTTTCCTTGCAAAAGCAATTAGAACTTTACCTGAATAGAAGGTGAAAGGCAAGGTTACAAAGGAGAAATCATGCTTTCAGAGCCATGGTATCTATTTTGCCAAACATATTTGCCTGGAGGAAAGGACATGCTGAGGGCAAGACAGCACGAGATGAGGAAAGGTCTTCATACTTCATGAGAGAACCAAGCTTCATCCCCAGTTCACAAATCCACATTCCTCCAGAAGACCTAAATAGCAGTTGGAATTAGACATAGTAGAATATGTTATTTATTTTCTAAACTGGGCGGGATGGTAAAAGATTGATCACATGCCTTCTCTAAACATGTGTCCCCAAGCCATCTGATTCTTATCGCACTGCTCGTTGAACACAGAAGCCTTACTCCAGTACATACTGTACATTGAGCTCCATAAATCATTGGACGGTCACAATATTTTTGTTATTTTGGAGCGGTACTCTGGTGTTTTTTGTTTGAAAGGATACAATGACAACGTTGAAGTGCAGACTGTCAGCTTTAATTTGAGGGTATATTCATACATATCGAATGAACCGTTTAGAAGTGACAGCACCTTTTGTACATGCTCCCCCCATTTTCAGGCAAAAGTAATAATTGTATTATTGTATTGTATTATATTTGATTGCATATCTTTTGCATGCAATGACTGCTTGAAGTCTGAGATGCATCAACATCACCAGATGCTGTCTAATGAATTATGGAGCTCACTCTATATGAGAGGATAACTTACTTGACAACTATACAACTGGCAGGTGCCTGGCCTGATAAAGATTGGCACGAGAACAAACTGATGAAGTTATTGTGACCGACTACTTGTCTATCTTCCCCCTGCCTTTGGTGTACCAGTTTGCTCTGCCCCCTACTGCGCGTAGTCATAAATGCTGCAACCAGGATTTAAATTCCAGGCACAATGACATAGTTGTCAGATATGACATAGTTGTCGCTGAGATAGTGACTTTTTGGGAAACGGCGTGTCAGTTTTGACCATGGGACCATGACTGGGTACCCAACAGACTGCACCAATTAGTATATAGAGGCATATGTTTTGATTTGTGTGGCCAGATACAAGGATATGCCTGTCTTAGCTTGTCCCAATGTCATAGGTGGAATCAGACCTGTCTTTGGCTAACCAGCCCTCTTCACTGGCCATATTCCATTCTTAACTCTTTAAAGTGTAGGTGGCCAAATGTCTTCGAACATA
Source organism: Umbra pygmaea (assembly GCA_016801145.1). NCBI lineage: Eukaryota > Metazoa > Chordata > Actinopteri > Esociformes > Umbridae > Umbra > Umbra pygmaea. The sequence goes on along the minus strand of JACXGM010004171.1, from coordinate 32,375 downwards.
GCAGTGATATTGCTCAAACCAGAAGAGCCAGGAAGACATGTTCATCCCTAGTAGTCTTTTTTGGAGAGTTAAACATAGAACTGATTGAGTTGCTACACTAGATTGAATAAAGATTAGTATGATGAGTCGTTATTAGATCTAGGCAAGGCTTGAGGAGAGAGAACTGAATTCACCTTAGATTTCAAACAATGATTTGTTATGGTATTCCAGTGAAAGAAGAATGCACATTCAGTGTTTAGGCATAACCTTTATTAATAAGGATAAATGCCCAGATACTTGTACATTTTTTATATTGTTACACATAAAACCTTAAAGAAGTTAAATTGATCTTATATCGAAGTGTGATTGAGTGAAAATTAGTGAAAAACACATCTTCGTGTTGTCCTTTTGTATTTATGTATCATCATGTTTATAAAAAAAATTATATATATGTTGGAATTCATACAGTGTTCATGCACAATAATGTATTGTACAAACATTAATAATCTGAAATGAAAACGACAAAGACCACATCAGGACTTGATAAGGTTGGAAAGCCACATACTGTACGTACCTAGCTCATAATTATTTTCTCAGGCTATTTTCTCTTTCACTGCCCCATCCCCCTCTCTTCATTTCCCTCTCTCCCCCTCCCCCTTCCTCTTTGCGCCCCGTGTCCCCCCCCATCATCCACCCCTTTCCCCTCCCACACAGTCACGTTGGAGCTCTGACGAGAGAGCCGTCTGATAACCAGGTTAGACCTGGGCGTTAGAGAGCATTTGACCAGTAACCCACACCATGCTCCCCTCATCAGAGATCAATCCTACGTGGGTGTAGAAGAGCAATGAGAAGATGGAAATTGGGATGTTTAAACGACAAGGTGTCAGATAGACAGATGGCACTGAGAAAGGAATGATTTGAGCAAGCGAGGTGGAGAAAGAGAACTAGATTAAAAGCTGTCTCGATCATCTTTTAAGTCCTTATGCAGTCTTTGTCCAATTGATATTTTAAAATCACTTAGCAGACGCTCTCAGCCAATGCGATATACAGTAGCGACTAGCGAGTGAATCCTGTTGTTTTACTGGACCCCTGTATAACCCCTGTTTACTGGACCCCATGGTATAATAAAACCCACACACTGTAAAAAAATCAGTGAAAAAAATGTCAAAAGTACTGGTAATTTGCTGCCATTACTTTTTCTATTATTTTACGGACATTTCCTTCAAGACAATAATGAGTGAAGCGCTCAGGCACCCAGCCCTAGACGTCTTGAATGAAACACCTATAAACGCGCAATTGCCGTCTGGAGACATGACAGTGTAAATACAAACAGTATGGACATTTTTTGAGCAGACTCTAAAATGTTGATGAAATTTATCAGTTTGTAAACACAGCCTAAGTTGCTCCAGGGGATGTCCTTACTTACTATAAGTTACTCTGGATAAGAGTTTCTGCTAAATGACTAATTAACTCCAACATATATTTTGTTTTAGTAATTGTTTCCCTGAGCCTCCTTTTGATCCGGAAATGCTCCATCTGATTTTCTGGAATCTTCCCACACAAACTCCGACGGTGCTAACCCAATTTGTACCAATCACTGTTGGACCACGCAGACACTGTTGGTGTGCCACTACCAGGATTTGAACGCCTAGTCACAGTGATTCAGTTGTGCCACATAATATGTCATAGTACAATGTGTAGTGTCGTAGGTTGTTCACTGGTATATGATTCAAAAAATATACCAGAATGCATTACACACATCTACCCTCACAAATCATGGCAAATAGAATAACAAAACACTTTTTGAAACCTTAGATTGAATCTAAGAAATATTTTTAATGTTTAATATATTTGTATGCTTTAGTAAGACCTGACCATTGCTTTTGGCACGATACAGAGGGTGAAATCAGTTTTAAACACGTCACCGTTTTTCTCAGTAAATATATTTCAAAAGGTGCTATTGACGCGGAATCTTCACCAGATGTTGGTATCAACCCAAGTAATCCATACATACAAAGAAACCAATACAAATAAGTTTAGAAATTAAGTGTAATAATGTGAAATGACACAGAAAAAAATTACTGAACACATTAAGAAAGGGAGGTGCAAAAAGGCATGGAAAGCCCAAACAATAGCTGAAAACCATCAGAAATTAAAATCTGAGCCCCCTGTCAGTGCAAATTAATATCAGCTGGTTCAGTCCCAACTGATGGCCTAGGTGTCACACAAGACACATCTCATTATGGGTAAAAGCAAAGAGCTGTTTCAAGACCTTCGCAACCTAATTGTTGCAAAAAAATGATGGCATTGGTTATAGGCGCATTTCTAACATTCTTTAATGTTCCAGTGAGCACTGTTGGGGCCATAGTACGAAAGTGAAAAGACAATCATTACACCTTTAATTTGCCTTGAACAGGTGCTCCTCGTAAGTTTTCTGACAGGAGAGTGAATAGAATAATCAGAAGAGTTGTCCAAGAGCCAAGGACCACTTGTGGAGGGCTTCAAAAAGATCTGCAATTAGCAGGTTCGGAGGTGAGAACATCCTGGTGTGGGCCTGCTTTTCAGCAAATAGTACTGGCACACTTTACATAATTGAAGGAAGGATGAATGGGCAAATTTACAGAGACATTCTTGACAAAAATCTGCTGCCATCTACCAGGATGGTGAAGATGAAACTTTGGTGGACATTTCAGCAAGACAATGATCCCAAACACACAGCCAAGGAAACTCTCAATTGGTTTCAAAGAAAGAAAATAAAGCTGCTAGAATGCCCAGCCAATCACCTGACATAAATCCCATTGAAAATCTATGGAAAGAACTGAATACCAAGATTCATAGGAACCTTCAAGATTTTACGACTGTATGTGTGGAAGAATGGGCAAAATCACACCAGAGCAATGCATGTGACTAGTTTCTCCATACAGGAGGCATCTTGACGCTGCCATTACCAACAAAGCCTTTTGTACAAAGTGTTTAAAAAATTTAAAAGAAATTGTGAACTTATATGTTGTGGTTTCTTTGTATGTATGGACTACTTGGGTTGTTACCAACATCTGGTGAAAAATTCATGTCAATAGCACCTTTGGAAATATATTTACTGAGAAAAATGGTGACTGCAATGTAGGCCTATCAAAGGAATACAGTATATTAATGTTTGATGTCTCAGGTTAATTTACTTGAATTTGGTTTTAGTGAAATTCATGCCTCAATTTTGTTTCTGCTTTCTGTGGAGTTTTGGCAATCATCGAATATTTTCAGAAATCTGATCTGACCCAAACCCTGGTGTAGTAAGTATTTATGTGTGCATGTGAAAGTGTGCTTACTTGTTTGCCAGAATACACTTGTGCGTGTGTGTGTTTAGCCTAATGTCCCTTGTCCAAGTCACTGGTGGTAACACACAGACACCATAGACACACACACACACACGCAATAGACCAGACAAACTCTAGTTAGGTCTATATAACCACTGGCTGTTGAAAATAGAACACCAAGCGGGGGAGGAAGAGAGGCACTCTCCCATGTTATTTTCTTCTCTCTCTGTCTCCCCTCTCCCTCTCTCTCTGGCTCTTTCTGCATCATAACAAAGCACTTATATACAGAAATTAACCTGAAAAAGAGCCCTTTTTGGCAGCGACAGCCATGATATGTGACCACAGACCAGGCGTTTGTTTCTCCATATCTTTTTTCTTTCTCCTCATCTCTTTGTCTTTCTAACCCTGCTATTTTCTTCCCTCATTTATGTCAGTCCATGTCTCTCCATCTTTTTATTTTGCTGTGGTTACATTCTTTTCTGTAGCAAAGCCTGGTTTGGTGGTTAGCCAGTGCGTAATTTGTAAATCCAAAAATCCCTAAACACATTGGCGAGCGAGAGGGAAAAGGATCCGACAAGTTCAGAGGGAATGGAACGAATGGAAGAAAGGAAACCACAACAGAGCAGTGCAGTACACCTAAGCCCCTTTTCCATCAAAGTAGCGTACCATGCCATACCACACATATCACGGTACGGATAGTGTTCCCATCTAAACACAGCCTGCTGGAGAGCATACCATACCGGTCTATATCGAAGGGAAAAAACAAGTACCGGTACTCATCGGGGAACAAAGTGGACTGGTGGGTGGGGTTATAAACAGAGGAATTAAACAGCCAATGTTTGTTGGGTTCTTTACTTGCATTGATGCATTTCCTTGAGGATTAAAAATAAAAATTCCCTTAAATGCACTTATACCATCATTACATACAAATAGCAATGGTACAATGATTTTAATCCTTTTATTTCTTACTTTCCCATTTCATCAGAAATTGCGGCAATCACAGGTCCATCTTTGATAACTAATGACATTTAGGCATTAGTTTTGTGTGTAACAAAACACTACATAGCGAAGAAAGAGGTTTTACACATTTATAGGCCCATCTCTGAAAGCTCTGAAAGAGGAAGTAGCCTTATTGTGACAGGCTGACACAAATGAATTGAGACTGAACTCTTTATCATACATTACCTATTTTTAGTTATGTTTGTTGTTTCAATGCTATGCATGGTGTATCAGTTCCCCTTTAAATGAAGTGTATGTCCGTTTAAGTTAGGACATCTCTCTCCCAGTCTGTCCTCGCTAGGATAGGGTTAAGTTTAGTTTGGACTGCCATCTTGTAAATCTGATTAGTAAAGACATTCAGCCGTGTTCACTTTGCTAGTTAGCGTAATGTATATAAGCTGGACAGACTGAGAGAGATGTTCTTCATTGAGTAATATCACAGGTGATTATGTGATGTATGTTACATTTGTTGGATTCGCCGTTTGCTAAGCCGTGTTCCGGGATGGTAGAGTAATATGTGAGTAGTGAGATATTATGGGGTTTGTTTGAGAAATGTGTGCGTGCTTTGTCTAAGAGTCTGTAACGCTATAGAGTACAGAGTACTGTTATATCGTTGTGCCTCCTGATTTGTCAGTTTGAGAAATGCATACGCTCTGCAACAGCCTGTGTTGAACTAGTCAGCTATATATTGGGCGTAGATGGCTCAGTGGGTAGGGAGTCAGACTTGTAGTCAGAAGGTTGCCAGTTCGATTCCCAACTGAGCCAAATGTCGTTGTGTCCTTGGGCAAGACACTTTACCCTAATTGCTTCCAGGTTGTTGCTGTAAATAAGAAATTGTTCTTAGTCAACTTACCTGGTTAAATAAAGGTTAAATAAAAAAATAATAATAATAATTCATACCGTTGTGCCTCGCTGCCATTGTTACTACTACTCCACTGTATATTACCTACTGGACTAGCTTTATTAAACTACAACAACCATCATTTCATCAACCATCTACCTGCCTGGGTCTCCCTCTCTCTCTCTACAACAAAACTGTGACACTTCTCACCAGCAAAATTCTACAGCCCTATTAAAATGAAATAGTTCTCTATGCAAATAGTTGTTTGAATCAGACTTCCAAGTTGTGTGGTATTGTTGTCCTACCAGTCGTTTCTATGTATTTTTGGTAAATTGATGAGGCATACAATATTTTTTGTGTATATATATAGTAGTAGTATAGTAGTATGAATTCTCTTTCTCTCAACGATTTTAGACGTGAGGGAGGAGTAATCTTGCTAGTATTATTATTCGAGATGCTAACGAAAAAACAGTATTAAAACAAAATGTAAAACAAAATGTAACGTTACTTACCAAAAAAAGTGAACTGCCAACTCCTTTGAGTGTCTTGTCGTACAACCGAACGCCATAGCCACGCCCTAAACGCCCCTTTGCTTTATCGCCGATTTTAAATCAACGAGACCATAATTCAAAAAACAAACATCATGAAAAATTGCAGAAGGCTTAAATCTAGCGATTGAGATCATATACTCATTATGAAAATGATTATTACCTCAGTAAATCAAGTATATTATCTCTCTCATTCTCAGACTATTACAGAAACCGAGCTCTTTTGCAACCAGACCTATCGCCCCCAGCTGGAATTCAGATAGAATGGATGTTTAAGGCACTTCCTCATTTTCATCAATTTGCCAAAACCGATGCTCACCCTGTGGTGGAAACACAACCCGGACTGTACTCTACCAGTCCGTGTCGACGCAGAGAATTATGGAGTAGTACAATGTGCTTTAATGGAAAAGAGACTATATAACTAGTACAAAACAGACCCATTGTCTGGCAGAGATGTTTCTTAAGCTCTAGATGTAGTATATGTAAGTATTTTGGGGCTGACCTGCACAGCTAGGATGTTGCCAATGAAACATGCACAGCAAAAACCAATGCATTGTTTCAGCTGAGAGCTTTATTCATTAAATGTGTGCAGGATAGTTATAAAACTCATCTGTAGTAATGATAATTACGTGTGTACAGAAATATTTTTCATAACTTGGTTTTCCAACAGCATTTAATCACTACTTTTTGTTTCAATTTCTGTAGCCTACTCACTACGCTGACACCAGCAAATCAAGAAAACAAAGATCTGGAAAAAGTGTTACAGCCATGGTTACCAGGTAGTTTCATGGCTCAAAACCAGCACAAATTGCTTTAAAACTAGCCCAATTTCTTTACGCACAACAGAGTTTACATACAGGTGTTTTCCCAATACTCTATCATTAAATGCATATTTAACAGATTTTTTGTAACTCAATTCTTTAAATTTTTTACTTTCTTCATTAGAGACACAAAATGTTAGTTTTTTATAAGCAGATAGTGCTCCCTTAGGCAATACACAGACATGGCAACACTGGTTTCACCACATAAGGATCATTCTGCGCTTTTACCGTACATGACAGATTATATCAGTACGCAAACTAATTAATGAGGAAGAATAGGTAACTTGATTTAACTCTTATCGCTTTCATTAGAATGTTTACAGTGTAGTTGGCAAACAGTGATAGAAATAGACAAATCTTGCGTGAGAGATAGTGGATCTGGCCAAAATAGTTCCCGGAACAAATTGCACAAATTCTCAGAGGTGCCGGTTCCAGTTCCGGCAGGATCCTACTCAAAGGAACCCCTGTGACAAGCCCCGTCGTATCAAGACAACGGATCCCCTGCGGCTGGGTGTTCCACACCGGTCTCAGGCACTTCCCAGTCGATCTGCAGAAATCCAAATTAATGGCTGGATTACATGTAATTCATGACAGAAATATTGAGTGATATTGAATGGGTGTTACAGTAATCAGTGTCCCTCACTGTAACAAATCCTAGCACCCTCTCCTAATTCTGGCTTGCTGTTCCCAGTGCTCTGAGCTGGTCATTGTCCCTCTAGCTGGCTCAGTCCCCGTCACGGTTCACCAGACACGGGTGGAAAGAGCGTGTGTGCTTGTGAGTGTGAGGGGGATGGGGGAGTGCAGTCTCTTCGCTCTACGGGGAATAATAAGCCCAATTGTTTCAGTCAGTACTGAGTTCATCAGTGGCACTGACTTGATGAGGGTCCAGACTTCAGGCCAAATGGAGGATTTGGCCGTCTCCTCGAGAGGCCCTAGAGCCACCCATTCACTAGCCTAATTTAGGCCCTTACAGTCTGTCTGTCATGGGCTTTTGAAAAGAGATTACCATGCCAACCATCTAAGAGCATTTCTGAGGCATTTACTTCACATTTCTAGAACATTCTTAGTTCTTTATCCAACATTTAGAATAAATTGCTATTTGTTTTATCTTTTTAATTATACAGAATTTATATTTTTTCCAGTTTAAATATCAAACAATCTTGAAAATAGGATATTTACTTAACAAGCTATATTTGTTTTAGATAACAAAACACTGTGAATATTCCCTGAAAAACTGTCATTTGTCTTGTTCCATGGGCAGATGTTTTCACCTAATTCAAGGAAATATATTTTTTTCTTATTTTTTGTGGAATGTCTTGACGAATGTTCAAAGTTTTGGAATACACATTCAAATGTAAAATGGTACACATTTTATGCCGTAGCAATGGAGAAAAAAATTATATATGTTTGCTGTGTAGAACATGTATTAACTGAAATAAATGGAATAGGGTTAAACACATTAAATCCAGTGTGAGTGTCAAAGGCAGCGCTACACATGCAGATGCTTTCTGTTGTGCTGAAAGGAACGAAACAACTGCAAGGTAACTAAAAAAATTAAACAGTGTTTTATCAACAACAAACACTTTTAGAAAAAAAAACTGCCACGTGGGGCAAAATGGTAGAACTCTTCAACACGTACACGGACACGACGGTAAAACACAATTAGCCACCATAAAGACTTAAATGACGAAGTAAGTGCACCTAGGTGACTAATTATATACACTGACTGGATAAATTTAACACGTGACCTTATGAACAGAAAACCGAATTAAACAGGACACATGAGGATAAATCAAAACACACAAAAGTAATTACAAGGGCATGTCAAGTATCCTGAATGGATACCATGATAGTGAGATTTCATTTCCTCCATTTACACCAATAATATGAGGAGCCTGTTCTCCTCAATTAGCTTCAACTGGTCATTAGGATGCAGCTCATTTACTGTAGCTAAAATATGTGTTTGTTTAAATTCTCGACTCTCTTTGACAAGATCCCTTCCTACCTTTTTACCAGGACACCCCTCTTCAGCTTCCCCTGAAAAGGTGTGCCGTTGTAGGCAATGGAGGTGTCCTGAAGCAGAGTGGCTGTGGGAAGGACATTGACCAAGCTGACTTTGTCATGCGGTAAGAGAGTGGATTTCCGGACTGTGTCCAAATGTACTTTGCTCGCCAGGGTCACAAATAGCAGCCATATAATGAAAGCCATCAGAGGTAATGAGATGAGGGTGTTGTCAGAGGTTCTGGATGCACGGAGCCAAACAAACTAGGAGAGTAAAGATGGAAACAAAGCCTAGGACAGAGATCAGGATAGCGAGGCAAAAATACTGTCTGATCAGAGGTGTCTGGGTTTTGAAGTCTTTCAAATGGTGAAGATGAAGTTAGTTTACCTTTATTTTACCGGACAAGGGGAATGAATGAGCCAATTGAGAGATAGGGACGATTAGGTTGCCATGATAGCATGAGGGCCACATTGGAAATTGTGTCCAGTACACCAGGGTTAACACCCCTACTCTTAAGAATAGTGTCATGGGATCTTTAGTGACAGCAGAGAGTCAGGACACCCATTTAATGTCCGCACCCTATGCAGGGAAGATTTCCCCATCATTGCCCCTGGGCATTGGGAACGATCTTTAGACCAGAGGGAAGAGTGCCCCCTACTGGCCCTCTAACATCCCTTCCAGCAGCATTGGTCTCCAATCCAGGGACTAACCCCAGGCCCGACCCTGCTTAGCTTTAGAAGCAATCCAGCGGTGGAAAACAGGGCTCTATGCTGCTGTCAACCAATGGATAATTTTGTCTGTAGAGCCTGGAAGACAAACAAGAGGGTGTTTGATACTTCTGCCTTGTTTAGAGCTGTCTGCCGGGATCAATGCTGTGCCCTCATCACAAGCCTGCCTGGATAAAACCCACTTCAAACCAGAAAAAAGCGTGTATACAAAATGTGGATTACACTGGGAATGCAGCTGTAAACAAGCCTATAAACTTACAAAAAGTCTGAATAAATATTTGCCCTAGAGAATTGTTGAGCGTTAATTACAAACAAGGAGGAACACGCTGGTATCAAAAATAATTTTATATGGCAAGACAAAAACCTGGGCTCCTGATTTCAGGGCATTCATCTACTTGTGACCTCAGTGCTGAGTTCATTTAATAATGTAAATGCATTATGGTCAATTTGGTGCATGTGACATGTGTATTTGTGTTTGCTGACCTACTTTAGCTGCAACCTTCCCCCACTGACTAAAGAGTACACAGAGGACGTGGGATCTAGAACACACCTGGTCACAGCCAACCCCAGCATCATCGAGAAGAGGTACAGTCTTTTATAGGGGGACAATACAGTCATATGCAAAGGTTTAGGCACCCCTGACAATTTCCATGATTTTCATTTATAAATAATTGGGTGTTTCGATCAGCAATTTCATTTTGGTCTATCAAATAACTGAAGGACACAGTCAAATTTCATTACAGAAAATGTGCAATATGCATCAAAACAAAATTAGACAGGTGCATAAATTTGGGAACCCCAACAGAAATATCACATCAATATTTAGTTGAGCCTCCTTTAGCAGAGAAAATGGCCTCTAGACGCTTACTATAGCCTGTAATGAGTATCTGGTGTGCCATTCCAGAACATTGTACTTGTTCCTCTGCAAGGGTAGATTTAAAGCAGTGTTTTGGGTCGTACGTTTCTGTTAATCCAATGAACCTCATTTCACTACCGAAATATTACTAATTTGATAGATCAAAATGTAATTGCTGATCCAAACACCCAATTAATTAATGGAAATTGTCAGGGGTGCCTAAACTTTTGCATATGACTGTAAATCAAACAAAATGTTGTATGATGTGTGAAAGACGACCGTACAAACTTTGCTTTGTGACCAATGTGTGAAAATTTTTTGTTGTCCCCTCGGTTATCCCTCACACTAGACCATCACCTGTTTCAGATGTTAAGGTTAAAGAGTGTCTGTTTTCTGTCCTATATACAGCGACTTTATCGAGATAGGTGTTTACTGTAATACAAAGCCATGTTACTGTTTGTACATAAACAGAGCCTGGTTATGTAAGTGATGGAGTCATTTTTGTATTCAAACACTTGTTTGTTACTGATGGCACACTGTAGAATAGAGAGACAATACAGGATGTTCTTTAGGACCCTGCAGATAATTCCATGCCAAATTTCTGAGAAATCTATAATACTTGGAATGTGTGACCAGAAATAATTGATTTAACTTCCTAAGAGAATCACACTCAGTCTGTCTTTACGTCACAACATAGGCCAGTGTACACCAGTGACTGTATTGTCTGTTTGTTTTTACAAATTATTTTGCCATAAGGCTTACTAGTTAGTGGTTGTAGGTTAGCAGGGCCGGGGTGAGTCATCTGGAGAATCGAGAGAGATTCTCACTCTTCAAGTGCCTTTCCTATATCATATTCTCTCTCTCTCAAAACTATTCACACAAAGAGCACAACAGCAGTATGTTTGGGCTAAACTGTGGTCATTGGTCTGGCTCAAAATGCATTTGATGACTACATCAAATAACATGAATTTTTTTCCCACTCGATCACAACCACCACCTAATCTCTCCTACAGGCCTATATGCACATTTTTACATACGCTTTTCAAAACTGTTCAACTTAAATTTGCTAGATTTCTACAGTAATACTCTGCGGACATACAGTATATTCCCAAATCTAATCAATGAAATGCTATCAAAAAAATTTGACCCACCACAGCTGATTCCCATTGTAGCTAAACACCTACCCAGATGTTAGTCTTTCAGTGTCATTACCATTTATACAAAAAGGGACATCATACATTAGCAATAATCTTCTACTGTAATGTCAACATGGACCCAGCCAGAAATAGAAAAGTGGCTGACAGAGGAAGAAGAGTGTCGGAGAGGGAGAGGAGGATGTATGCGTGGTGGAAGAAGACTGAGAGGAAGATAAAGAGCTGTATGCTCAGATGGGATTAGGGCAACTATAACTGATCAGAATATAATAGCGGGGTTTTGCCCAAGATTACATCAGATCTGATGTGGATGAGAACCTGTAGCCAGACAGGGTTAACTAGCATTGCTACTGTATCTGTATTGGTAGATGGTGTTGTACTGTTTACAAATTCTTGTATTTTGGAATCACTCAATGCCATAAAATGACCTATAACATATTGAAGCATTTTGCATCATGTCTGATTCTTTCCTTTAATATATACTGCAGTGAATTCTAAACAGTAGAGGTGTCCTTCTTGTTTTGTAAAGAATGTGTAAGGAAATATTATATTTTAGTTTTTTTACGGCTTTCTGATCTCTTCTGATCTCTACTTAGGTTCCAGAACCTTCTTTGGTCGCGGAAACCCTTTGTGGAGAGCATGAAGGCTTACGGCTCCAGCTACGTCTACATGCCGGCCTTTTCCATGAAGCCTGGAACCGACCCATCCTTGAGGGCATACTACACCCTCTCCGACACCTCGTCAAACCTCACCATGCTGTTTGCCAACCCTGAGTTCCTCAGGACTGTAGGAAAGTTCTGGAAAGGTCACGGAATTCATGCCAAGCGCCTGTCCACTGGGCTTTTCCTGGTTAGTCTGGCACTGGGGCTTTGTGATGAGGTGACGGCCTACGGCTTCTGGCCTTTCAGCCTGAGCTTGGACGAGCAGCCGGTCAGCCACCACTACTACGATAACGTGTTGCCCTTCAGTGGGTTCCACGCCATGCCCGAGGAATTCATCCAGCTCTGGCAGCTGCACAAAAGCGGCACACTACGAGTGAGGGTGGGATCCTGCCTGGCTAAGGGAGGCTAGGTCTTCAGAGACTCCTGTAAATCGTTCCCTGAACTCTCCTCACAGCCCCCCACTTCTGTCGTCCCTGGCGACTCGTCCGCAAACCCACCACCTCTACCTCCTCCATTTGTATGATGATGGGAGCCTTCCACCCCCTCCCCTTTCCTTCTCTCCACGCTGGTCACGCCTCTGCCGAGATGTTTCACAGTCCCCCCTCCCGCCTCTTCTCATTGTACTCTTCTGGCCCTGTGTGTCCGTGCGTGCGTAGATCTCATCTACGGCTAGGGGACCATTTTGTATGTTGATTACTGTAAGTGACACAGAAAGGAGCTGGACCCAGGGAGCATTCTGAGAAGTCTTTGTTGAACAGAGACAGAAGAAAAAAACACCAAAAAAATGGTTTTCATAGAAGTCTTAGAAGAACAAACTGAAAGAATTAAAATGCCTAAAAGAAGAAGCATCTGTAGGGGGTATTAAAAAGGGATGAAGGAAGATGTCTCGTTATTTTGCTTGTTCAAGGAATTTCATTGCTGTTGCTGACGTTATTGAATGCTTAACGGACATCTTAATCAACCAATCAGGTTTGTGGTTCGCGGGAAGATTTAAATATTATAAAGGTCTTAAATTTAAGCCTTTAAACTTAAGTATTGTATCATGGGGCTGGATATTCTGAAGTTATCTGATTACATGATAGGATTATGTGTCAGATTTGGATTTTATTTCATTCTGAGGACAAGGATCCTTGTAACTATCTGTAGAAATAAGGATCTTGGCCCTGACCAGACTATCAGGTTTCAGATTTTCTGGATGTGGATAATGAGTTGCTTAGCCAATCTGAATGTTCATGTAGGGAGGTGAAGAAGTTTACCTGTAATTTTCTTCTCAGATGAGAAAGTAAATAGCACCGCCCTCAAGAAGTAGCTAGTTGCTAACAGTGTGTGTTCCACAAAGGCACACAGTATGAGGTGAGTTGGCGATCTGAGGTAAACTGCCTCCAAGCAAGCCCAATCCCTACAATCAGTGCCTATCCCAAAGCTCACTATCTGGATGCTAATATTTTGTCAGAAATACCCTGAAATATCAGATTATTATTTAAAAGAAACATCTCATATACAGGCAGATCAATATGCCCCTTTATAGCAAATACAATAATTCTGTCCTATTCTTCTACAAAATGTTTTTTTTAACCTGCCCCTACTCTCACATAAAATGTTAGATTTTATCCAGCCAAGCTAAATTATTGCCCCGTTTACTAAAAGGTTTGCCAAGAACTTAGAAATGTTAGAATGTCCTTGTAAATTTTTTGTTTGTTTATCATTCATGTTTTCAGTTAATGTTAACATGAGAGCTGGACTTGACATTGTAGGGTTCCTATAGTATTATTCTGGAAGATTATTATATAAATATAATTGAACACATTTAGAATCCTATAGGATTCTTACTGAATATTGACACATACTACATACATCTTAAGGGGATCTGATAGGAATAGTATAAAAGAAGAAATAGAATTAAATACTACTATAAGCTCACTGTAGGATATTATAGTCTGGTATTATTTTCTGCTATATTATTCCTAGAATATGTTTATAGTATATCCCAATTACCATAAGAATCCTAAAAAAAAATTATTTGGTAAAATATGTCTAGAATATTAATCTATAATAATTCTACAGGAATCCTAGTGATTTTTGTAAGGGGAGGAAGTCTTTTTACAAATATCCACTGCGAATAAATAGAAGTATAGGTCTCATTGTAAAGTGTTAATAGACACTGTACAACCTGTTTTAGGCTACAATAGCATAATGTTACAATCCACCTACTTACAAGGCCACTGACAAATGCCTGGCACAATGATACATTACCACTATAACGCCATCCTATGGGGGTGTCATCACTAAGAATGATACTAATTCAACTATGACACCAAAAAGACATTTCCGAATTAACCTCTTTTATAGGGGCATATAAACTGGTGATTTTGATTGATGGCGAGATTGTTTCTGTTGAGGTGCGGGACACCTGCTCACATCAACGTTTAATGTCAAATGTCAATGTCAAATTTATTTTTATAGCACATTTAAAACAACCGTAGTTGACCAAAGTGCTGAACAGGATAACAATATACTATATATATACACATACATATAAATACATACATATATACATATATACACATATACATACACATACATATATACATATACATACAACCATAAGAACAATAGTATTACACACTAAGCAAGATAAGATTAAGTAACAATTGAGAAATAACAGAAAACAGAAATAGCAACACAAAAAGAAAACAGATGTCAAGATTAATTAGTATTAAAAGCCAGAGCAAAAAAGTGTGTCTTGAGCAGCGATTTAAAAATATGCAGAGACTGCGCAGCTTTGATGTGCAGTGGAAGGTCATTATACAGAATCGGGGCAACCACCGCAAAAGCTCGACCCCCCCCAATTTTTGAGTCTGAATTTTGGGACATCCAAGAGCATCTGGTTTGACCTCAGTGCTCTAGACAGGTAGGCGGGGGCCAGCCCATTTAAAACCTTAAAAGCAAAGAGCAAGACCTTAAAGTCAATCCTAAAGCGGACCGGAAGCCAGTCAAGGGAGGCTAAAACCGGTGTTATGTGGTCACGCTTTCTTCTTCCAGTTAAAAGACGGGCAGCAGCATTTTGTACTAGCTGCAAGCGACGAAGTGATGACTGTTCTATACCTACGTACAGAGAATTGCAATAATCTAGCCGAGAAGTAATAAAAGTGTGGATAACTATCTCCAGATCTTTAGGAGAGAGATAGGCTTTTACCTTTGCTAACAGTCTTAACTGAAAAAAGCTAGATTTAACAACTAAGCTGATCTGCCTATCAAGTTTAAAAGAGCAATCGACAATAACACCAAGATTCTTAACAAAGGATCTACTTTGGGAACCTAAAGGGCCATGAATATCCAGAGGATTTGCCAATGTTTAACACTCATTATCTTCACGGTCTGCACCATCCATCCTGTTGTAGGTCTGAATATCATTGCAGTGACTTGAACTTGTTATGTTTGGGTGTTTTTATTTCCTTCTGTGATACATTTTAGGTTTGTGGTCCATTCCATTTTAATTCAGCATAGGTTTGGGGTCCATTCCATTTTAATTCAGTACATTCGGTAAATTCACTGACATTTGAACTTAAATGACCCCAGCCCTAATCACAATACTCATGAAAGGGAATTAACATGTTACATATAGTGTGTAGTAGCACTTCTGCTTTCTGTCATCTCCACAGAGCAGTACATACAGTAGGCAGTGTAAATGCGAGAAGTTCTTTTGTACGTGCACTCTTTTAACTTGAATTTTGGGATGATAGTTTTGAATGTGTTACTATCATCGATATATTGATTACTTCATCTGTGACCTGTGCCATATTATGGGTCATGAATGGAGGTTCTTCATACGTGACCTGTGCCAGTCTACTGTAGGTCGGCATGGATCATCAATGGATCACTAACATGAAAACAAGTGTTCAAACACGGTTTGGACTAACCAACAGTTATGGGACACGTGTGAAATGTTAGGTTATTTAAGCCCATTACTTATTCCTCCTCTCTGCTTATTTAAGAAAGGTTTAAGTGCCTTCTGAATACACCAATTCAAAGGGAAACACATTGCATTATTGTATCTTTAAAATCTTTTCTTTGTAATGATTTCCACAATTGCAAAAGCTGTCGATTTGCAAGTCTTGAAGACACCTTGTGTTTTCCTGAAACTGGGAATTGATGATAATTTTAAAAAACAAATTTAACTGAGGTGACGATGCATAATTTCATATTGTTCCCCTATCCAGTATTGTGTTTGAGTGAGAGTTATCATGTCATTGTAATGAGGATGACTGTGAATTTGTAACTTATTTCTAACACAAACTGAACTTTTATTTATATTCCCTATGTTTATCCTATTTCTGAAGCCCATCATCTGCCATTTCTGAGCCATAATGGGTTGAATATTCCTAGATATTTTTACCCTAACATTTACCTGAGGTTTGGCTGCCGATCACTACTGCAAAGCCTACACCGGGGTTGAGATGTGACATACTATGAACATGCTTCTCGTATGTTCTTATGCATAGTCGTCAACAAATCAGTACCTATGTCAGGTGCCAGAGACATCAAAGAAATGAAAGGCAACCAATGGCTGTTATATTACAATGGACCTACTGGAAAGTTTATTTTTCCATTAGGCCTTTTTCAATACCAGGCTTTTTGCCTCTTTTTAGGCCGCATGAAATATATGTAATTGACCAGTCTAGTAAATGAAACAAATTCTGATGTCAAATAATTCCTGTTGACAAAAATTGGGCAGGAATTTTAACCAAGGAAGCCTTTTAACAAAAAAATGTCAAAATGATGTGCTTATCATTTGTTCTAAGTTCTGACTAACATGCAACAAAGCATCAGTTATATTCAATGGGTGTGTGTAATAGCTATTTTAAATGTGGTTATTTCTGCTCTTTTCTCAGAGCTTATCAGTTAAATCAAGATACAAATAGTATTCAAACAATTATTAACTTGGCCAAAATAAACCGTTAATCAAATAGAGCTTCTATTGAACAAATACCAGTAGGTTCCTTGCTATTTTGTAATGTTTGGGAACAAAACAGGGCTGAACACACCTGTGGTGATTTGCAACTGATTTTATTTTTTGGTGGAGTAAATACACCCCAGAATTGAGCTTCCTAATGTTGCATTATTCACATTTGACAAATATAGAAATCCAACTTGATCAGATTGGTCAAAAGAACTGTTAGTAGAAAAAATCTGAATAAGGCTCCCTGTGTAAACACTGCCTAATCCGCGAGTGCTGCTGCATAGCAGTAAAACATATTCACGTGGGTTTTTGGTGTATTCGATTGCCTGGGTTTTTTGGGAAAAATATATAAATGAGTTTTCTTGGATTTGCCTTGTATTTGTTTTTGAAAAGTTTTTGGAAGAAAAGGAAGCTCAGAGTTTTTAAATTATTAAACTGTCTGCATTCTGCCCTTGTATCAATCAATGTATTTAACTCAGCGGTGCCTTTGCCGCGTGGGACCCTGCCTGAGCATGTTAAATACAGGAATTTACTGTATTATATGTGCCACCTTGATTATGTTGAAAATACAAACAAAGGAATTACAAGATATACAATTCAAAGAACAGGTAAACAAACACTGGCATCAAATAAAGAAGGAAATACGATCTATTACCTGCTGTTGTGTTTTGTTTTCAATAACAGTTTACAAAGCCAACCCAAATCTGATATTTTGGACTATTGTCCAATCACATTCCATATTTTTCAGAGCCTGCCTACTCGAACTATTCCATTGGTTTGTTCAAGTGTCTATATGCTGCCAGTGCCACCTCAAAGGTTACACTTCTGTTCTAATGTTTTCCTGTAATGAGCAACTTTCATTGATTGCTACTGTATTTTGCAATTGTATTATTATTTTATTTATTATTTTATTATAATTTTATTTAATATTATTATGTTTATTGAGAGATATTCACTATCTCTCTGATGAACAACACATTGCAATGAGGAAGTGCTCTGAAAAAGTTTGGGCTTTTTGATGTGTTTGCAGATAGAAAGATGTGGATATTTGGGTGAATGTGTACTGGTATTAAATAAAAAGGGCAGCACAGACTATTTCAAGCGTTTCAATTGGTTACATCATTTGCACCAAGACGTTGAAGTAGTAGATTCCCTTGTCTCAAAGAGGCTGTGGCTTTTGTTGGTTGGTGACAGTGATTGGTGACACGCCTGTTCGCCAGTTCGAGGCCCATATTAGGCAGTTCGGTGGGTGTGGCGAATGTGGAATGGCTAGGTAGTTACATTGGTTGATCCGAGTTGTTTGAAATGGCGTCCTCGCGGGGCTCCACTGCGGCGGAGTTGGAGCAGGAGTTGGCTGAGATAATCGAACTGGATAGACTGTTACACCCGGTGTCACCCACTGCGGCAATTAGGGAACAGGTTGGGAGGGTGGTGCATGCTAGGTGTTTGAGTGGTGGGAAGGGTTCTTATTGTGGTGGGTAGTGTGGCTCTGAGGGATAAGTTGCTGAAGTTGGAGGTGTTGAATGGGGGTAAGGTGAGGTGTATGGTGCCTGGGAGTGTGGTGAGAGGGGTGATCACGGGTGTTCCGGAGGATCTGTCAATGGAGGAGCTAAAAGAAGTGGTGTCGGGGGGGTTGTGTTGGATGCGAGACGGATGGGCAGTAGGGCACTGGGGTTAGAGAAGGTGAGTCCCACAGTGTTGTTGGAGTTTGGAGGGCCGTTGCCGAGTAGGGTGCACTTAGGGTTTATTAGTTTTTTATGAGGGAATATGTGCCGCCGCCACTGAGGTGTTTAAATTGTCAGCGTATGGGGCATGTTGCGGATGTGTGTAGAGGGCAGGGTAGGTGTGGTAGGTGTGGGGGTGCGCATGAGTATGGTAAGTGTGGGGTAGGGGACAAGGTGAGGTGCTGTAATTGTGGTGGGGAGCACAGTGCTGCGTTTGGAGGGTGTGTGGTTCAGAAGAGGGCAGCGGAGGCACAGCGGTTTAAGGTGGTGGATAAAGTCACGTATGTGGAAGCAGTGCGGAAATTAGGGGGACTAGGGGTAGGTGTGCAGGTGAAGAAGGAGCGGGTTATGGGCCCGGTGTTGGAGGACGGTATGGGTGTTCACAGTCTGGTGTTGTCAGAGAAGTGTAAGCATGAGTGTGTGGTTGGTAAGGATTCGTTGGTGGTGGGCAGGGTTGAGTTTTTGGCGTTTCTGTGTAGTGTGGTGAATGTTTGTAGTCAGGTGAAGGGAATGAATGCTAGGATAGATGTTGTGATGGGTGCTGCTAGGGATTTTATGGGTATTACTGACGTCACGGGGGAGATGGTTCACGAGCTGATGAAAGGGAAAGGGAAGGGGGAGGGAAGGTAGTGGTGTGGGGGGGGTGGTGGGCTGTCTTTTAATTTCTAGGGTCGTGGGGTGTAGTTGTGTGAATTGGGTGGGCCGTGACTGGCCTCACACTCCGGTACAGTTGGTGGCGGCATATGGACCTTAAGTTGATTGTGATCCGCCATTAACCCAAGGAAGAAGAAGAAGTAGGTAGTTACATTACTCGCTCTGAGACGTTGAAGCAGTGACTCTACATGTAATGACACTTGGCTCGTGACAGTTATTGTGTTCAGAGGTTCGCTGGTTGAGCCCTGTGTGAGGCGGTTGTAGCGAGATAAGTTAAATAGACATGTTTAGAAAATACACAGATACAATAACAAAAGGAAAACAAGGGCCGAACAGGTACCGTACATTACACGAAGCAGCTAAATTAACTTAAGTTAACTGTATGTTTTAGCATTTGTTGTTTTTGTCAATACTGTAAAAGCAGCTAACTGAATTGTTTTTTTAGTCGACCACAATGGCAAGATAGTCATGTGGATTCAGTTCCAATTTAGCTTCAGCTTTTTGACAGATGGCATCAGATTTCCTCACGCATTTCTTCGTACCACGTGGAATTCATTTGAATATCAGTTGTAACGCAAATCAGCCATTGTCAAATCCACGCTTAAGTTGTAACAAACGTCACCTGTTATAAACATTATCTTTTACAAATATCCCTTTTAATAAACATCACATTTAAGTTGTTTTTATTTGGTTTTTAAATTTTTACTTTAACATTTTTTCATTATTTTCATTGTTTTTCATTCTATCATTATTATTTCCAGAAGTTTCACATTTTCAGTAAAATACATTGTTTACAATATTTACTAGTGACATTTGGAAACCTGGACAACATCACATTTAGGCCAAAGACTGCTGACACGTACCTTATTCCCCAATGAAGGCCATAATAATTAGAAAAAGGTGTGAAATACACTGAAAGGCTGGGAGTTCCACATGAGGGGATGGAGAACATTTGTGCCACGGATTTAGAGCAAGGTGATGATGTTTTGCAGTGTGAATAATGTAAGTACACTGAAGAGGTTTGATGGATTAACGTAAGTTGCTGTAGTTCCTCTGCCACTGTATGATATCCATGTGTCAGCAGTCTATAGATGTTTATGCATCACTGGGATTTTTTTCAGACCAAGGCTGTAATTTGTTAGTCCCCTGAAGGAGAGAGAAGACAGGGGATGTCTACAGCCGAATAGAGGGTATGGAGATCTCACAGGTTATTATATTACAGGTGTGAACAACTGCTTAACTCTCTAACTCTTAGTTTGCTGAACCACCTCTGCACTGTCAGTTTGTGCATATAGTTTAAAGTGTGTGTGGGGGGGTGGGCAGGGTTTGAGTGACACATCATTAGTCATTCCTGGTTAGGTTTGAAGAAATGGTTCTGAGACCGATTCAGTGACAGCACTCTGACATGTTTTAAACAGGAAGGACAGAATGCGTACCGGTTGGTGTGTTTTTGACATCATCTGAGTCCTTGAAGTGGAAATGACAGCATTTGAATAACATTAAAATGTTTTAGAATATGTTGAAATACACCTTCAGAAAAAACGCGGTGCCATTTATAACCGTTTTCTGACACTCACAAATACAGTATTGTCTTATGCACCTGTAAAAAAGTCAGAAATGGAAGATGCCTTGAAAAATATAGAAATTAAAGTTCCTAAAGATGAAACATGTACTGTAACAAGCAGTAAACGGTGAAAAAATAAAAATAATAACACACAAAAATGACAAATCTCACACCCTCACCTTTAGTTTTGATTGTCCTTTATCCATTTAATTTTGTCTACGCCACAATCTATGGTCTACACCCACATCTTTCTTACCAATACCGCTGAGTACCGTTCAGAGGATTATTAAGAAGTGGAAAGCATTTGGCACCATCAACACCTTAACTAGATTGGGCCGTCCCTCCAATCTGGATGACCGGGCCAAGAGGACATTGATCAGGGAAGTTACCAAGAGGCCAATGGCAACTTTGAAGGACATCTTATGGCTAAGATTGGTTGGTCTGTGCATGTGACAACAATCTCACAAGCTTTACACAAAGCTGGCCTGTATGGCAGGGTTGCAAGAAAGAAGCCTCTTCTGAAAAAACTTCAAACAAAGTCTTGTTTATGCTTTACAAAAACACTTTTTGTCAGATATTTGTCATTGAACTGCAAGCGTTATGTTTAGCACATTAACCCAAAACACACCATACCTACTGTGAAATATCGTGCTGGCAAAATTATGTTGTGGGGGTGTTTCTTTTTAGTAAGGACTGGGCAATTGGTCAGGATTGAAGGGAAAATACAGTAGATGCTGCCAAGTACATCCAGATTCTTGGGGAAAATTTGCAGCCCTCTGCAGCTGAAGATGGGCAGGTGGTTCACCTTCCAGCACGACAACAACCGTAACAGATAATTGCTCCATACCGAAGGTCAAGGTGAGAAATGTGTAGATTGCCAGCATTGCATACATTTTTAGCATAAATTGCAAAACAAATTAACGGTTTGTTAAGTTTTGGTGTTCATTTTAATAGCCTAGGCTAAATCGTTTACAAATTTACGTCATTTTCTAGCTAACTTTTTCACCCAGGTAGCCGCCCTCACAATTAGCATTAGCTTGCTACTTTCAGCCAATGTTAGGTTTCCATCGGTTGTGCACGAAAATAATAAAAATAAAGCGTTTCAGTGTTAGACAACATTAAATTATAATGCCACGATATGGTGTAACTACTTTTTGCCAATGGAACAAGATGTTTAAGACAGGATTTTTTTGCAGTGTAGCTCACATCATCTCGTCAAGTCAAAGTGTGGAATGGGGTTGTTTGATCACAGGGATATTTAATCTATTAACTGGTTGCATGTCAGATTTATCACAATCGCCTAAAATCTTGGAAGGCATCATTAAGTAACTGGAACTTGGAATGAGGAATGAGCTTGATTCATTATAATGTTAGAACCTGTTTGTAGGGACCCTACATCTTTTAAGGGGCACCAAGTAAACCTGTATGAGTCGTGACTCACTCGGATCTTTAACCCGAGTCTTTAAAATAACTCATGAGTCGTGAGTCTTTAGTATCATTAACCCGGATCTGTTGAGTCCTAATACAATTCGATATAAAATGATAAAAGCGCCACATGCAAAACTCTTGTAACATTAGCTACTACTAGTCCTAGCCATCTTAGCTGCCAAAAGCTTTATAACTTACAATTTCATGGGCAAACACAACGCTACAATTCAACTTAAGCGACCGAGTGAGAAGGGGCGACAGTCCGAGAAAGGTTATAGAAACTTCCCGATCCGCAGACTCAAGAGCCGGAAACATTGCAGACTCGCAGACCCTGGGACTCATGAGTTGTCGAGGACTCGTGAGTTGCGGAGGTCTCGTGAGTTGCGGAGGACTCGTGAGTTGCGGAGGACTCATGAGTTGCGGAGGACTCGTGAGTTGCGGAGGACTCATGAGTTGTCCATCACTGCACGAACAATCGCACGAATCAGCCGGCTACGTTGTCATGAGTGGATCTGTATCAGACGAGCGAGTGAAGTCTCTCCTCGAGTCAGGGTAAAGCAATTCCACAACAAAAGCACTACTATGATGTAAATAGTTATTTCTTTTTTCTTAGCATTTATTATTTGCACATTTTGCATGTTTGTTCCATTTTATTGTTGTTTTTGTATTTAATATATTTTATTGTTATATTTATTTTTGTTGTAATATTGTTTAATTAATTTGGCTTTTTTTCATCTATTATTATGACATTGCCTGTACGTGGCTAAATGATGTGTCTCTTTTTTCATGTGTGCTTTTTTTAAATAAATGTTTGTCACTAAACTCTGGAATAGTGAATCTGCACCGTGTGAATTCACAGAACCTTCTACTACGTTAGTGGTTAGAGAGAATGGGCTAGGACTGAGTTTCATTGGAGATTTGGCAATAATGACTCAAGTGACTCAAGTGACTCGGATCAGTTTAGTGAGTGACCCAGAATAACCCGAATCCTTAAAATGAATCGAGTTTGCCAGGCCTAGCGCAGACGGCGCAGACACAGAGCGGGCAGAAAAACAGAGGAGTGACTGTAGTATAGCGTTTGTGCCAAGCTGCGGAAAAACTGCTGAAAAAGTGTGGGTGGTGAACCCTCTCACCGGTAGAAGTGTGGGGGTGTTAAAACACCCACATCCCCCACGGGTGCGACGCCCCTGACGGTGTGTGTCTAAAAGCTGTTATAAACAAAACAATTATAAAGTAAACAAAAAGGGAAAGGGAAAAGCAATTGAGTGGTGTATAAAAAAGTAGATTTATGGTAATATAAAAGTGCAAAATAACACTAGATTAGGAGGCGTAATGATCAAGGCTGTGGACAAGGGAGTGTGCAAAATGACACAAAGATCACACAAAGACAGCTGTGCTGGTGAGCAGTGTTGCCAGATGCCAGCCAGGTTTTCCAGCCCAAAACCTCGTCAAAAACCGCGAGAATGCACAAAAAACCGCCCAATTTTTTTGTTTCTCATTTAAACACATTGAAATCATTAACAAACTTTAAAATTACTTTTTTTACTTAGTCTATACGATTTCAGAAACAATATTCAATCAAATGAACGCAAAAGTAGGGTTCACTGACCTTAGTCATCTGGACTATTCTAATATTAAACTAAGCTTATATTATGGAAATTAATGCGTCTGTTTATTGTCAATAAAAGTCGCTTGTAACAAAACCATTCAATAACATAAAAAAATTGAGTAGACATGG
Source organism: Umbra pygmaea (assembly GCA_016801145.1). Classification (NCBI taxonomy): domain Eukaryota; kingdom Metazoa; phylum Chordata; class Actinopteri; order Esociformes; family Umbridae; genus Umbra; species Umbra pygmaea. The sequence continues at coordinate 8,406 of JACXGM010004171.1, read as the reverse complement.
ATATACAAAATAACCCACTTTAACATTAATATTTCAAATAACAATATGAAACATCATAAATACAGACGTCCCAAGTCTCCCTGATGTCCCGGGAGTCTATCGCATTTTAGACGCTCACATATGATATAAAATATCCCGGACATTGTTTTTTTGTTTGATGAAGTAAATCAATGTCTAGCATATTGTATATAATTTGCGGGCGTTAGAAAACCGCGATTACAATGCGGGAGACATTCAGGACATCTGGGAGATTTGGGATTACATGAAAGTCGCGTTGAACACAGGCTATATAGGCTGTTAATTAGAACAGTGCTGCCAGTGCGCTCTTTGCAGAAGCAGTGCGTTAATGCATGGACACTTTATACACACACAAAATATTTTCATACACCAATATAGGCTAAAGGCAAACTTTAGTTTGACACCTGTGATTTAGAACAATGAGTACCAAGAGTTAAGCTATTCCCTGAGACAGGCAGTTAAACCTAGAGTTGTTATGAAAATCAGTGCGTTTTTTGCAGAAGCAGAATGTTCGTGCATGGCGGATCTCTACACAAAAAAATATATTTTCATACACAAACCGCAAGTGTCTTAGCGTTGTGGGTGTTAGAAGGAAGATATTGGAGACCAGAATGCAGGGAGTTTATGTTCTTAGATTTATTTTGAACACCGTGAAGAGGTACTTTCATGTTCTTTAGAGCTGCAAACACTGGTCCTGTATGCTGCACAACTATATAAAGCTACGATGCTCTTATCGCGGCATTGGTCGCGGTACCCTATGTACGCCTGGCAAAGAGGACAGTATACATTATGTACGACACTATACGAGGTGAAGGCTCAATCAATAAAGTACACATACAGTGAATAACAGCTCCTCTTTTCTCAAACATACCCCTCCTCGCTTCTCCCCTCCATGTCAGGACTGGAAGTCAACAATAATAACACGCGCCGACCGTTCTGGAACACTGGGATCAAATATGCATCTTGATTACTCATTACGCGCCGGTGAGTATTTAGCTACCCAAAGCCCCATTCATGCGCAATGAGCAACCAAGTGCCCACCATTCTCCCAGCGTCCAGAGGTCGGCGCATGACACAAAAACATCGAAACAATAT
>JACXGM010004170.1:0-38918 GCA_016801145.1 Umbra pygmaea | reverse complement strand
TCGACCAGACATGAGTCAGCAGCTAGGTGCGTCTAAACCTCTACTCGACCAGACATGAGTCAGCAGCTAGGTGCGTCTAAACCATGGAGCCTGCCTGCCAGCTGGATGAGCAGGGCCCACTACCTTTCTCTCGTAGCTCCAGAGGCTTATCCCAGGTGGATTCCAGTGTGCGGTTGTTGTAGTAGTACGTTTTGCCTTCCGCCGTTTTGTACTCCGACCACTCTGGGAGCTGAAGGCCTGCCAGGGTCGGCGCCGCCAGGGCCAGTTGGGGGTGGTGCATCATGGGAACGAGGGGAGGAGCCATGCCGGGAAGCATCCCTGAGGAATGTGGAATAAACAGTACTTTTTACGACACATTCGTCTCTGATAATCCTCAAACTTTCTAACTCGGTCCTGGTGAAAAAACTGAACACAGCTGTCCTGATGCTCAGAGGGAGGCCTCAGGCAAAACAAACTTGACTACAATGTTCCAGTGAAAATGGGCACCTCTTTACAGTTTTGCTAATGCTTTTGTCACCTTAAAATGTCTTCTTGCAGTACAGGCAATTACAATTCACGTAAAATATAGAAATGTCTACAATCAACAAATTTACACGAAACTCTCAAATTGAAAAGAATTCACATGAAATATTGAAGACTAACATTTTCAACTAATTATCAACTTTAAAGAGCATGTATCTGAAATAAAAGCATCTATGTCAATAATGTCAACCATATTCTCAAATTGAGGACAATCCCTGGTTAGCCAAAACAACTGATAAAAAGAGCTACCCAAGAGCTTCACTAAAGAAGGCCTAGCACCTTATTGATAAAGACTTGAAAAAAATAACACAACCACAAACTGTAAGCAGCAAGTCAACAAAACACAACAGTGAAACTACTGACAAGTTCATAGTGAGGCTGTCCAAAAATTAATTAAAGCCAAATATTAAATAGCTGCTTATCACAATACAAAGCCTGAGATTTATGACATAAATCAATCCAAATAAAAGGCATTTGAATGTAATACTTTAAAAATCTAACTCCCTCACGTTGAAAAATCTGAACCAAAACAAAATACAACTGCTATAATACTCAGCAAAATGTGTTGGTGTGAAAAAGTATAGGCATAACAAAATTATAGGCATTATTTTTGAAAACACACCACTAACATGGAAATACTGACTAGAGACGTTTGAAAGAATTACCGTTATTGTTGGGCGAGACTGTCTTTATATAGGGACCGCCTACTATCTGCATCATTGCTACACCTGCAAGAACGGACAAGCAAGCATGTGTTGGACACAGGAGGACAGAGGACGACCAGATGGCTTACAAATACATTACAACACTACGCCCACAACAACCATCACAATATCTGTACTATTAACTTCAGGGCAACAACTAGATGAAATTAATAAAGTGTTAATCAGGTCATGTAGGTGGGCAATATATTTAAAGATGTTTGGTTAAAAATGCATCCACAGTTGTCTAAAATCTATTCCTCAGTGTCTCTTAAAGCAGCGGTTCAACACCTTTTTAACCACCAAGGCCACCCTGTGTCCAAGGAAATATTTTAACCCCTTGCATGACATACAAAATAATTCCTCACTTTTTAGCTAAATGTTTTTAGAAAGCTCATGTTTTTATTGAATATATTAAGAAAAAGTATTTTTGCCAGTGCAATATGCAAACACTGTTGGATTATTCACTTTTTTTAACAATGATTACATTTTTGTATGCCTTTACATTTTTTGGAACATATTTCATGTTGTAAAAAGTTACTAGTCAACCGTGGACAGAGAAAAGAAATGGTCAGGTGACATGTATAGCCTCTGGCTAAGAGTCTTACGCGCCGATCTTCTTAGCTAATTTCAGAGCAAGAAATTATTTTGCTTTATGTTTAGTGTCTTGAAAATTCTAATTCTCTCAATATATTAAAAAAAAAGTATTCTGTTACATATTTTATTTTAATAGACTGAAACACAAAATCGGTTGTTGTAAGGTAACATTAGTTTTATGTTGAAAAATATAGTATTTATAAAATGTAAAGAAGGATGGAGCCAAATAGAGAAACTGTACAGCAGTTCCCCCTAACATGGTCCACAAGCATGGTCAAGACAATCTAAGGAACATGGAGCAAATCTGCCAATCAGTGGGAAGGGAGGAAAATTAAAATAAATTCGGTAGACATTTTCTCAGTAGTTTTTGGAATGGATGTTTTTTTCATTTTTCCTAAACAGAAACCGCTCAATAGAAAACGAGAAACACAAATGACTTTGCAGTGGTCTCATTTCATTCCAGAGCTGAATTTCCTAACAAATTAACTGAATCTTTCCAATAATTCAGTAAAACAGAACACAAATACAGTATAAGAACATTTCAGGAAACAGAGTAATACTTTTGCAAGGCATCATATTTTATATATTATTAGTAAAATAGCTCTCAAATATTTAATTTTTCCATGTCCATCTCAAGGCCCCACCTAGCAGCTCTGAGGCCCCCTGTTGAGAGCTGCTGTCTTAAAAGGAATTTGCTCCCATGTTTATTTTCTCAAAACCGAGCGCCATTGTTAGAAAACAAAAGCATCCAATTTTCAAAGATAACGCATATTGAACCTATCTTGGGTTTCCTTCCTGAAAACGTAATGTAAAACATGGAAGGTATTTCACACCTGCTAGCACGGTTAGTTAACTCCAGAAGATGAACCTTTTCTGAACTTGGCAATGCTGCCATCTACAGGACTGAAATCACTGTTCTCTGCTTTCACTAATGCTTTTTGTCACATAAAAAAGAGATTTATAGCATCATATCTTCAATTGTATTTTGGCCTTCAAGAGTACATCGTCAAAAAAAACTGTCATTTCATACATACTGGTATGCAGTTTTAGTAATTTAGCAGAAATTCACCTCTAACCGAGAAGGAACAGTCAACGGTAAAAATGTAAGGTCTTTTTTTACCTTGCCAGCATGATGATCCAGCAGCCTCTCAGTTACTCCAAATGCTAGGGTTGATAATTACTGTAGTTGACAACCCAATTCAAAAATGATTTTCTTATAATATTTTCAAATAAAAACTACATGAACATAGGGCTGGGCAATATATCAATATTATATTGATATCGTGATATTAGACTGATTATCGTCTTAGATTTTGGATATCGTAATATCGTGATATGACAATAGTTTTATCTTTTTCTGGTTTTAAAGGCTGGATTACAGTAAAGTGATATAATTTTCTGAACTTACCAGACTGTTCTAGCTTTTCTATTATTTGCCTTTACCCCATGTAGTTATTATATACACATCAATGATTATATACCAAAAATCTCATTGTGTAAATATTTCTTTGTAAGCACCAATTGTCAACCCTACAATATCGGCGCAATATCGATATTGAGGTATTTGGTCAATAATATCGTGATATTAGATTTTTTCCATATCGCCCAGCTATACATGAACAGAGTCTGATGCTAAACAAGTGCAGACTGATAACATTACAGTAAATCAGTGGTCCTAAAACCCTTCCATGGAGGGCCTAGTGTATGCAGGTTTTCGCTTTTACCTTGTACAAGCCTGATGGAGTAGCTCACTAATTGGTTAGTATCTCCCCTCACCTGGCAGTCTAGGTCCTAATTAGGCTCTAATTGAAGGGAAAGACCAAACCCAACATACACTAGGCCCTCCATGGAAGGGTTTGAGGACCACTGCAGTAAATGGTCTGCTCTGGGAGCCATAGTATTTCCTCATAGTTAGGGTAACTAGACATGGTCCTGAAGTGAACTCACATCCACTGCTCAAATGCAGCCTATAAGTAGGATTGGATGGAACCAGATCTTTCTGCAGGACAGTAGTCATCACTGACAAATCAATAGGGCCACTTCATTCCTTATTGTTACATTGGTATTTCTATATTGCTTTTCTGATCGCTAAAACTACTGGACAATAACAACGTGCTCTGTATCTTCTAGAAAACTGTTCTCATTACAGAACGTTGTCAGATAGCGCTAAAATACATATATTACTGGCAAGCTATAAAAGAGTTAGATTTTTTCATTACATAGCTGATGAATACTGAAATCTGGCATATGGAAAATGTATGAATTTGAAAAATGTATGCAAGACTAATTTGAATTCAGCTTTATTGTAACTTTTTAAGTTTATCTGGTACCAACTTCAGTGCTGAAGAACAATGTGTCGATTGGAACTAAAATTAACAGATTTGCTTTTTAATATGCTTAGCAATAACCAAGTGCATTCTACCTTTACTACATTTAGTTTTAAATCTATAACTTTCACAAGAGAAACTATTGAACACATTAATGAGGAAAACAACTGCAGAAGTGCCAAATGACAAGGTGTTGAAAGATGTTAAGTGAGGCATTGAGATAAAAAGGGGACAGCGTTGGGGATGAGGGGACAGCGTTGGGGATGAGGGGACAGCGTTGGGGATGAGGGGACAGCGTTGGGGATGAGGGGACAGCGTTGGGGATGAGGGGACAGCGTTGGGGATGAGGGGACAACAAATCCAGCCTTACCGGGTAGAGGGATGTGCATGCCTGGTAGAGGCACCCTGAATGGATGCATGACCCCTGGAGGGAAGCCTGGGATGCTGGCTGTGGTGTGAGGCTGGGCCATGGTGTGGGTCATTGCCGTGGGAAGACTCTGAGGCAACAGCGACATGGTCTGGACTTGTGTCACCGGGGATGTCACCGTGGTTACATTGACCACTGCCATCGAGGACACTCCCACACTGGATGTGACGGGCGCTGAGGACTGAGAGATCTGCAGGTCTGCAGCAGTAGAAGCTGGACAAACACGAGCAGAGTTTCAACACGATGTCTGGTGACACAGCAAATCAAACCAAACCAGCAGAACACTCCACATGCCCTAAACATCTCTGATCCAGGCTGGTGTTGTCATACCAGAAGAATGTCTGCCACACCTGCAAAACAAACCCAAACAAAGCGTAGATATGGATGTGATCCTGTTGTACTCACTGGTGATGCTCTGGGACACCGAGGTGGTGGTGTTGCATTCTGGGCTGGTCGTCATGGTTCTGGATGGGGAAGGGGCCTGTGTGGACACTGGGGAGGGGCTGGAAGCTGACGTGGTGGCTGCAGAGCTGCTGTTGGAGGACCCTGCTCCCCCTGCTGTGGACACCATCAGAGGGTTGAGCTCGGACTGCTGGATCACCTTCACCCCTTCTGGTTTGCTCCAGGCTGACTCTCGAGTCCTTGCGTTGTAGTAGTACGCCTGGAAGGAACATCAGTAACCAGGAAAACGGGAAATTGTATTCAGGTAGGCAGAAATATCAGTGAAATGATCTAACTGGAGACGAAGAGGTGTTTCTGTACCTTTCCTTCAGGGGTCTTGTTTTCCACCCAGATCTCCTCAGTAGGTTGCAGCGTAGGGGCTGCAGCAGCTGGTACTGGCGGCATCCCAGGGGGGAAAAGCATCCCTGGGGGTGGGGGCATGTTGCCCATTGGAGGGGGCATAAAAGGTGGTCTCTAAAAACACAACATCACAGAAAAACAGACTTTTAAACTTTATTTCATACACTATGCTGTCAGGCTCTCAACACATCAACCCAAGTGCATTGGAGTCACATGTCACGATTAATTACTCCCTAAAACTCTTGACAAAATGTGGAGTAACCTGTAAGTGGGGGGGTCCGATTGGCGGGGGCATGCCTCCTGGAGGCGGTATGGGGGGCATGCTCGGGTCAAACGGTGGACGTCCGAACGGTGGTCCCCGGGGTGGAGGCCCTCTCATCATACCAAAGGGGGGTGGCGGGGGTCTGAGAAGCGGGGGTGGACCCCGCATCACCGGGGTTGGAGGAGGAGCAGGACCGCGAAAACGCAGCGTCTGCTGCTGCGCCATCCTATGACAAAACGCATTCAGCCAGCTTATGAACCAAACCATGACTAATATACAACAAATGTACAGTATCTATTAAACAACCTAGCTACTGTATTTGTCGCCCATTTGTCCCTGGCTTCGGTGATGGTGTGAAATAAAACAACTAGCTATGAGTCACATCTCTATTCGTGAAGCTACGCTGGACGGCCGGCCAACTTACAACACCAGTTACGTGTTCACTTGTATTGTATCCGTCTGCTGGCACGAAACAGAGGCACTTTAGCTATGATTGTAATCAGCTATTGATTTAGTTATCTAGGTAGTTACTGTATATACAATACAAACCATCAATCAGGTAAACAGTAGTCAGATGTGTATTCTAACTAGTTTGTTACGTTAGTTATAATGCTAATGCTAGTAGCTATGCCATTCAAATCGATGCACTGTTTGAAGTCGCTACTTAACAAACCATGTAAAAACAAAATACTAACTTATGTCGCAATCAGCTCTAGTAACTCAACGCATCATTAAATAGAAGGACGTATATTACAATGAAACCACATTGTAGGGAAAAACAGACTATGATCGACCATGAAGGCTTCTGTAAGGTTAGTCTAAAATGCTAGGTAGCTAAACACGAAGCTGTGTTAGCATTTAGCGGGGCCACATTGAGCAGCTCGTCGGCGCCGACTTTGCACCCTGGGGAGGTCTTGTAGCTAATGTAAATATCACTGGTAGGGCTTTGATAGTGTCAAGCTAACAGCCGTTGCTACCATTATACCATCATCCCTCTGTTTTGTTGGCTATTGCCTCACCTGTTTTCGTTAAACCCAGCACTTTCACCGTCTCCGTTGTCCGCCATTACAGGAAAATGAAGCGACTCTTCCTGGAACCACCTCCTCAAATGAAATTGTACGCGATTGGTCAAATACACTGTCAATCATTGCTAGAACAGCAACGTCCGTCGAATTATTTGCATGACAATTTAGTTAACTTCCGCAGCGTGAAGCCACAGGGTCTAAATAGGCCTAGCGGTGATGTTCTTTGTAGGACTTTACTAAATACAGTATTTAGCAAATAACAGATGTTCGAACAGAAAAGAAGCTGTACAATAGTGTACAGCCTGTTGTAGATTTTCTAATAAAATGTGTTCATTGGTGCATATCCAGTGGGTGGACAAGTTGGTGGAACATTACTCTTATGATAGGACAACTTGATTATTGCCCACCATGCAATATACTGTTGGTGTATTGTAAGTTTTATTCAATATGAAAATAACTAATGTTCTGAATAGACTTTAACAATACAAATGGCATAAATAGAAGCCCTATCAATTAAAAAACACATTTTATTTGGAACAGAATGAACATAAGTGGATTCATTAAACAGTATTTAACATTGAGAATTTCTCTCTGGAATAACAGTAACAATTAATATGTTCATGTACAACAGAATCAAGTTGAAGTGAACAAATAAACTATCAGGGATTTTTCTACAATAATTAACTTTTGTTTGATTTTAGAGAACTCTCATAACATGCACTTCCGACTCGTCCTGTTCCTTAGTAACATCGACCTCCTGGTCAGTGGCAGATTTCTTTGGCATGGAACTAGTGAGGATGTTCTCTAAAGCATGCCCCTCCATTGGTGGCACCGACCCCAGGAGTTCAAAAGAGGTGGGGGCCTGTGATTGACCAGGGTTTCCCTGCCAGTCCTCCCCTCCCTGATGGAACACGTAGTCTCTGTTGAGCATGGAGAACATGGACTCCTGCTGGTCGTAGATCTCATCATAGAAATAGCCAGGAGTAGCAATGGGAGAAGCCATGGAGAAGTTTTGGGGTTGGGGAACTGGGTAGGTGTAAGGGCTGTAAGGGTATGACCTAAAGGAAAGAGACAAAACAGTCCCAGGTTACTTACCAGAGGTCAGCTTCCACCACTAACCTGCAGCACCATTATAAAACACCAAACAACACACCACCAGATAATAGGATTGGTATTTATTGTAGCATTCATTGCTTACACTGGTGGATAAAATGGAGGAGATGGCATGAAGTAAGGTGGAGTGAAGGGGTAGCAAAGGGTGGGATGGTAGGGGCCCACTGGTTGTGGCATGGGAGATGGGGGATGCATGTGAGCCAGACAGGGTAGAGACATTTGAAGAGCACTGGAGCTTGAAGCAATGCTTGTACCACTAACGCAACTGTAGAATGCCTGCTGCTGGATTATATTATTGGGTGATTCTTCCGTTATTCTGCCGGAGTGGCTGGCTTTACACTTGACATCTGCATGCTCAGGTCCAAACAATGTGGCTGTTAGGGGGGGATATGTGGAGAAATTAGTCTGGAATAAGCAGCGTGGGCTGGAACTCTGAGAAGCGTAGTTAGCTGCCGTGGTAGCCACCTGGATACCATTAGAACCTGGGGAAGACAAAAACCAAGACAATATTACTAAGCATCATTCCAAAATGTTTTATTTCAGTTTACAGTCATGGTAAATACATTACTTCCATCTCTAAGAACAGGATTGTAGTTTTTTACATTTTCATGTGCAACCCTCATGTGGATAAAAGTGTGTTTTTGAAGTCTGTGATAGTGTCTGTTTGATTTTTACATTGTCATTTCGCAAATGCTTTGAGCACATCGATTTTCACACTATTTTCAATACAGGCACCAATAGGAATCTAACCCAAAACCCTGATGCTGCAAGTGCCATGGGCGACTAATGAAGCTACAGTACCGGAGACTCTGTGGCGACTAACATCTTTGGGTATTGTTTTTATATGCAAAATAAGAGTGTGTTGTGACCAGTGGTAGAGCATTACCTGTCTGTCTGTGTGGAATAGAAGACTGGGTGGCGGTGATGGAATTGGTGTTCAAGTTTTGGGAAGGACATCCAGCTTTAAGAGTACTCATGCTTGCTGAGCAACTGACATGTTCAGGAGAGGGCATCGAACCAGAAGAACAGAACCGTCTTTTCCCAGTTCTGGGCTGATAGGTCCAATCTTTGTTTTTATGAGTGAAGCAGACAGTTGAAAAACAAGCTTATTCCTTAAAATGGTATTTCTAACCTATATTTATTTTCTTAAGAAATGTAAACATAATTGAAGGAACTTGATTGATGTGAGTTGACAGTGTGTTAGCGTGTGCAGTGTTTACCAGGAAACTCCTGATTATGCTTCTTTTTGAGTTTATGTGCTTCGTCATAGTAGGGCTTCCTCTGTTCATTTGTAAGCTTGCTCCATGCTAGCCCCAGCTGCACACTGATGTCTACATTACTGACGCTTGGGTTGGCCTTGGACAAAAAAGGCCTGTGGATTCTCGCCCACACCATGAACGCATTCATAGGTCTCTTGATGTTGCCATTTTTGTGTATGCTCTTTGGTACTTCCAGATATTCCAAAAATAAGTACATGAAAAAGATACGATAAAACATATCCTTTTAAAAATAATAATAAAAAATGTCAACATGTATGTGGCAATAAGTAAGCTTTTAGTCAGTGTTTCTCAAACTTTTTTCAATATTCTACCCCCTTTTTAAGCCAAGTACCCACTGACCAGTGCAAAACATTCTTTGTAGATTTTTTGTAAATGCTACATTTAAAATGTTTTGAATACATCACTTAATTCATTTATTATTAGTATACTTATGTTAGGAATTATGAATTAATTTTTAAATTAGCATTTTTGTACCCCCTGCAGTACTCCAAAGTACCCCTAAGGGTACTCATACCCCCATTTGAGAAACACTGCTCTAAGCTATTACCTGCTTCTGAAGGTGGGATAGTCAGATCCACGTCTGTAGTGTACACCTTTGCCGGGCCTGGCTGGACATCCGTTTGGAATGCTACTGGATACTGAACTTTGCTGAGGGTTGTGGTTTCACCTTTAATGGCTGTAACGTTCATCCCATCTTCATTGACATAATGGACCGGTTTGAAGAAGGACATAGTTGGAGCTACGAGTGAATGATGCCCAGCGGATTCCTGAATGACTTCGACCTGACCTGGTGCAGGGGTACCGATCTCCCCCTTGATAAATGGCACTTTACATGGATAACCAGATGTGGCTTTGCTCATCTTACTGACCGATGATGCTTTGTCTTTTTCAAATCGAACTGGTTGACCTCCAGTGGCTTCCACGATGTTTGTTGAGTTGGTGGGTGGTGATGTACCCCTTGTACTATATGTATCAAGTTTTGGCCAGACGTGAAAATCAGTACTAATATTAATAGAACCTCTACTGTCTTTAGGCATACCCAGAGGTCTCTTCTGTTCGCCATAATATTGAGGCCATTCGCGATCATTGACCCATTTCTTACTAGATGGAGGGCCACTATCCTCGTCTGTTATTACCAATTCCATTTTCTTCAAATACACTTGCGCTCTTCGCGCGGGATGCGGGTTCATTGCTGCAAACTTGAGCAAGCACACTTATTAATACCGTTATCCTGGTAAGCCTGAGAGTAAACCTTTGTGACAGCAACCTACACAAGAACTGACTGTCCGCTGTTTAACAAACTGCCATGGAATGTTTTCAGACGATTTGAATTATTGCGCGAGGGGAACAATATGTAATCTGTCATCAATTTCAGTTTGTTTGTCAGGGGTAACTAGACTTTTCATAATAAAATACGATCAAAAATAATAATAATACCAAACGTGCCCACAAAATGTGTAGTCGACAAAAACAGAAAAAAGATTTCCTATTTTAACATATTTTCTTTAGGACGTTTTTACTAATGTTATTACATTTACCCACTAGATGGCGACATTAGACGAATAATACTCCCGACAGAATGGAAACTGCAGTCAGCTATGGACATGCAATTGTTTCAATCACACTTGAGCTTGTCAAATACAGTCACCATTAATTACATAGCTCCTGATTTCGAATGTCCTTCGGATGACATTGTTTCTTCTGTTCCTTGTACATTTCTGACTATGATGACATTGGAACGATAGCTTTTGAAAGTGCACATTCCTCATACACACAGTACACATACTACCTACATATTTCCTCCATGCCTTCAGCTAACATCAGTATGCAGAGATATTTTTTTTAGTTCATGTGGTGTAAAGGTATTTCAACTTTCATAATGGTGGAATAGTGAAGACAAATTGGCTGGGGTGAACATTGATATGCCGCTTTTAAATTTAATGATTATTGTACTAGATATGCAACAACCAGCAGCAACCTTGCAAAAATATCAGGATTTTTATTTAGTATAAAAAATATTACTATAGGATGCACAACTGCAATACTATTAGGGCAAAATGCCTGTGCCAAAGCTTTATGCAAAAGAATAGCCCACCACTGAGAAGAAAGATGTGCTGCTAGCTCAGGGGGGAGATAGTGGTAGATTCCCCGGGGACATCTGTTCCTCATCTTTACTGACACTAACTTCAAGAGCTTGTGAGAGCAGACTCCGCAGGGCTCATTAGAATACAGTCACGTCCTTAAACACGCAACACGCTTGGAGATTTCTTTTCAAGACACAACATCTGCAAAGGTGCTCCAACTCTGCAATGTCCCTTTTCCTCTCGTGAAAGTCTCTCTTCTGAAAACTTCAATGGGCACTCTCATGTTCAAGAGGGGCCCCAGTCTGCTCTGGGGCCACGGCAGAGTCAATCTTCTACTCGGTTGTTTGAGAGATATTATGCTAAGTAGTAGCAATAATGAAAACTAATATGATCTGTCTATTGGCTGCTCTACTGCAGTGACCTACCTTAAATACACTGCTCAAAGAAATTAAGTGAATACACAATCATCACAGTATAACACCAAGTCAGTTAAACTTCAGAGATATCAATCTGTCCAGTTAGGAAGCATAAGTGATTGTGAATCAATGTCACCTGTTTTGGTGCAAATTAAAGTGACAACAGGTGCACTGGAGAGGCAACAGCAAGACAACCCCAAAAAAGTGAATGGTTTTGCAGGTGGTGGCCACAGACAATTGTATCCTCCTTATCCTTCCTTACTGATTCTTCTCTAGTTTTGCATTTTGCTAGTGTTCTTGTCACTACTGGTAGCATGAGGCCCATTCATGTGCACAGGTAGTCCAGCTACTCCAGGATGGCACATCGCAAGAAGGTTTGCTGTGTCTCCCAGTACAGTCTCAAGTGCATGGAAGAGATACCAGGAGATGGGACATGAGGAGACATGGACAGGGTCGTAGAAGGGTATCAACCCAGTAGCAGGACCAGTTTCTGCTCCTTTGTGCAAGAAGAAACAGGAGGAGCACTGCCAGAGCCCTACAAAATGACCTCCAGCGGGCTACTGATGTGCATGTTTCTAACCAAATTGTCAGAAACAGACTCCATGAGGGTCTGATGTCCTCTAGCGGGACCTGTGCTCACATCATAGGACCGTGCAGCTCGATTGGCTTTCGCCAGAGAACACCAGAATTGGCAGGTCTGCCCGTCTCTTCACAGATGAGAGCAGGTTCACATTGAGCACATGTGACAGATGTGAAAGTGTCTGGAGACACTGTGGTGAATGCTATGCTGCCTGCAACATCATCCAGCATGACCAGTTTGGTGGTAGGTCAGGGAGGGTCGCACAGAACTCCACGTGCTAGCCAACGGTACCGCCTGCTGTTAGGTACCGAGATGAAATCCTCAGACCCATCGTCAGAACTTACACTGGTGTAGTGGACCCTGGGTTCCTGCCGGCCTCATGTGGCCAGAGTGTGTAGGCAGTTTCTGGATGACGAAGGCATTGATGCCATTGACTGTTACTCACTTTCCCCAGTCCTGAATCCAATTGAGAACCTCTGGGATATTATGTATTAGTGCATCTGACGCCGCCAAGTAGCAACTCAGACTGTCCAGGAGCTCACTGATGCCCTGATCCAGGTCTGGGAGGAGATCCCCCAGAACAACATCAGCTGTCTCATCAGCATCCCCAAACATTTTCAGGAGGGCATACAGGCACGTGGAGGCCTAACACACTACTGAATCACATTATGAGTTGCCGTGATGAAATCCACACAAGGTGGACCAGCCTGTGATTTCAATTGTTTACTTTTATTTTCGGTGTGAGTTTGAATCCAGCCCTCAATCGGTTGGTGATTTTTGTTTCCATTGAGCGTTGTTATGTCCATTTTATTGTCAACGAATTACACAACGTACAGTCAAGATTTAGCTCTTTAATATATTTCTTTCACGCTAACCCTAACCGATGTATGATTTGTGTGTTCCCTTAATTATTTTGAGCAGTATATAGAAAATGAGTGGTACTGTTTTCTTGCCATCTTTGCCTAACCTATTGGGAGATGAAGTGTGCAAGGGTTAGACAGGGGCAGTATCAGCTGGCACAGGTCTATGTTTGAGTAGCTAATATAAAATAGAACTTCTCTATCCTCTCTGTCCCCAGCTTGTATTATTTAGGAAGTACAAGTTAAGGTGTGACAATGTGGTGCCCAATTCCCTTTCTTCTTGTGAGATGGAAGCAGTTTAGCAGGTGAGACACAACGGCCATCCTTTACAACCTGCTATCCTAGACATCTGCAAGCATGCTTTAATTATCCTCATCTTTTAACTAATTAATCATTTTTCTTTTATCTTTCACTCACTGGTTCAATTACTAAATGTTTTATGTATATTATATAAAGATGATACTGTACAAGCGAAGGTGACTCTTGATGTTGTCTTTAGGATTGTAAATTAACACATCTTTTAATAATAATCTTCACATAAGAAATAATGTCCTTTTCATCATGATTTAATTAAATATTTAGTACAATACAAAATATACTAGTTGAGACTATCCTTTTGCCCCACACAATTGCATAAACTAATAATGCTTTTTTAAATTCTCCCAGTGAAACAACATAATAATATAAATGTACATATTACAGTGAGTATAATGTAAAACACTATGGAATAATCTCAAGAGTAATAAAATAAAGATTTGCTCATGTGGAATGTAATGCCTCAGTATGACAGAAATAATCTGTGCAGCAAATGTAGAGAAATGCCCACACAAAACACACACACACACACACATACACACAGTTTGATGCAAGATGCAAGCAAAGCAACCAAAGGAACAAAAGGTTTCGGTAAGTCTCCCCAGTAGATCTTGGTTCAGTCTTCACAGTTCATGAGACTCCACAGGTCAGGCCCAATCATTCTGTCCCCTGCTCACACCCAAAAAAGGCTAATCAAGGATTCAGAGGCTCAGGCTCATCATTACGCTGTGTAAGCCCCTCCCACTACAGTCACATGACCCCCCCCACCCACACACACACACGCAAGTTTAGGCACCCCTGACAATTTCAATGATTTTCATTTATAAATAATTGGGTTTTTGGATCAGCAATTTCATTTTGATCTGTCAAATAACTGAAGGATACAGTAATATTTCAGTAGTGAAATTAGGTTAATTTGATTAACAGAAAATGTGCAATATGCATCCAAATGAAAATAGACAGGTGCATAAATTTAGGCACCCTTGTCATTTTGTTGATTTGAAGACCTGTAACTACCTAACACTGATTAATTGGAACACACATTTGGTTTTCTGAGCTCATTATGGCTACGTTAACACATGGGCGCCTATTTTCAAAAACTGACTTTTCACGCTCTCTGTTTAAAAAAATAACATTGTGCACACCTGTCCGTTTTCACAAATGTTCGTTTACATGAACCCGTGTATATGCCATCAAGAGCATGCCAAATGTGTAGGTGGCAGTGTAACGAAAAGCTGAAGCCCACGTTAGCCAATCAATCAGATTCCCTAAAATTGCCAAATGAAAAGGTAAACATAGGTCTTACTTTTGGCGCAAAACAACTCTCAAATGACCTGAAAATAAAGATTGTTCAACATTATGGTTTAGGGGAAGGCTACAAAAAGCTATCACAGAGATTTAAGCTGTCAGTGTCCACTGTGAGGAACATAGTGAGGAAATGGATGACCATAGGTACAGTTCTTGTTAAGGCCAAAAGTGGCAGGCCAAGTAAAATATCAAAGAGGCAAAGGCGAAGAATGGTGAGAATGGTCAAAAACAGCCCACAGACCACCTCCAAAGACCTATAACATCACCTTGCTACAGATGGTGTCACTGTGCATCGTTTAACAATTCAGTGCACTTTGCAAAAAGAGAAGCTGTACGGGAGAGTGATGCAGAAGAAGCCTTTTCTGCACACACGCCACAAACAGAGTTGCTTGAGGTATGCAAACGCACATTTGGACAAGCCAGCTTAATTTTGGAAGAAGGTGCTGTGGACTGATGAAACGAAGATGGAGTTATTTGGTCATAACAAGGGGCTTTATGCATGGCGGCAAAAGAACACAGCATTCCAAGACAAACCCTTGCTACACACAGTAAAATTTGGTGGAGGTTCCATCATGCTGTGGGGCTGTGTGGCCAGTGCCGGTATTGGGAATCTTGTTAAAGTTGAGCTCAATACCAGCAGATACTTGAGAATAATGTAGAGGAATACATCAAAGTTGAAGTTACGCCAGGGTTGGATATTTCAACAAGACAATGACCCAAAACACTGCTCAAAATATACTCTGGCATTTATGCAGAGGAACAAGTACAATGTTCTGTAATGGCCATCTCAGTCCCCAGACTTGAAAATCGCACATTTTCTGTTCATCCAATAAACATCATTTAAGTATTGAAATATTACTGTGTCCTTCATTTACTTGATAGATCAAAATGAAATTGCGGATCAGGGTTGCCTAAACTTCTGCATACAACTGTAGCTCCAATGACCTCACAACACACCTGGTACCAAGCAGAGGCAGCCATGGGCTCAATATCCAGGACTGGAGAAGGACCAGAACTCTTAAGCTCGAGCAAATACTGATTTATTCCATTGTCGTTAACCTTGGTATCCACACACATCATTGAGACAATGTTTGGGTTTTACAGTGAGGCGTCCTATAATAGGAACACTGGCACTGTACATGACCACACAGGGAACAGCTGGTAGTGTCCCAAAAGTCCCTATTGTGCCATTTGTGACACGTCAACAATAAACAGAGCTTGAGGTTCACCACTTCACACGTGGTGGTTCAATCTGATTGCTTAGCCCTATAATATGTTAGATCAGGCAATAGATCCTGTGGAAACTAGCTTCAACATGCACCAGTAACAGACTGTAAATTCAAATGTTACATGACAAAAAAACGTAAACAAAAACAGATTTAAGGACTTGGTGAACTTCTTTGGCTGCGTTAACACAGGAGCCCCTATTCTGATATTTTTTCACATATTGGTCTTATGAAACAATTTGATAATCTATGAAAAAGGTAATGTAAAAAGATCCAATGTGATTGGATGAAATACCAAATAGTGGGGGAAAAAAAAACAGAAATGGGGTTACCTTTGTAAATGCAGTCTTTGTCCTCTACTAAGTTCTCCAATAATTCTGTTGACACAATACTGTTTGCACACCAAAAATCTATTTACAAATATTTCTGCTACTGTTCTCAGTCCAGGAATGAAGTATGTTAAATAAGTGAGGTAATTCCTGAATGCTCATCAGACAGGTGAAAAACTACAACATGAATGTAGAAAACAAAGAGCAGAGTAATGCACAGAATGTTCTGGAGTATTTATCTGGTGGTGGAAATGTTTCTATTAAATTATATATTGTATATGACTTCAACCACTTACAGTACAAAATGTAATTTAGCCATTCCTTCCCCAAAACAAATTTGTACTCTTGATTAGTATTTTCTTTTATGAAGGTCGAAGTTTTACACTACCAGATCATTTTCAAGTTTGTCCATGTTTGCAGCTTTTCCTTCAAGTGCGTATTTTCGTCGATACACTTTCGTAAAAAATACCGGTACTTCCGTTTCCTCATTTCCCAAAGTTGCCAAAGTTTTCAAAGGCATCTTGTTTGGGTTGTATCATGGCAGGATTCACCATGGCTGGGATACCCAGAGTTCCTTGCAGGCCCATGCCTACTGGGGCCACGCCCATGCTCATTCCCATAATTCCCTGGTTGATAGGCACTCCAACCATTCCCATGGCACCAATCCCCATGGAAGCAGTCGCCATGGCGGGGGGCATTCCTAAACCCATGGTGCTGCCAGACATCATGGCGTTGGTGGGTCGGATGGATGTGGCCCCGGGCTGGATGTTCAGGCCTCCGAAACCCTGAGCCAGGCCGATTGAAGGCTGAACCCCTGAGAGCAAATGATCTGAAATGTGATATTACTGTCAGTCAAAAATGATCTGAAATGTGATATTACTGTCAGTCAAAAATGATCTGAAATGTGATATTACTGTCAGTCAAAAATGACCTGAAATGTGATATTACTGTCAGTCAAAAATGACCTGAAATGTGATATTACTGTCAGTCAAAAATGACCTGAAATGTGATACTACTATCAGTCAAAAATGACCTGAAATGTGATACTACTGTCAGTCAAAAATGACCTGAAATGTGATATTATTGTCAGTCAAAAATGACCTGAAATGTGATATTACTGTCAGTCAAAAATGACATGTATGGAATCCCAGGACCGCCAAAATGTAGTAAAAGAAAGTGAGGATAATAAAATGTTTATCATTTCCATTGCCTACTATAAGCCAATTAAGTAAATTTAAAAAATGCATTGTTTTACTTTTTCAATCATCAAATAACAAAGTAAATTAAAAAAAAGACTTCATTTTACTTTTCCATTTATCATTTAACAGTTGAATAGTTTACCTATTTCCTATTTTACATTTCCCAATTTCTCATTTAACAATTTACCAATTTTACCATTTCCCAATTTTCCGTTTTACTCGCCTCATATTATAATTAGAAGGTAGTGTCTAAAACCATGCATCGGATGGATTGGCTGTATAACCGACAGTTCTGGAAACAGACTAGAGCAATCAAAAAAGTCCTTGATTTTGTGATATTAGGCTATGTTCCAGGAGGTGGCGGTGGTGAGCCAAGATATATACAGGCTAATCAGTTAACTTCAATTCTCTCAACATTTTCATTAATTCGTTTAACATTCTTATTCTCTTATTGGTGGTTTTTGATCAGATTTCCCTTCGTGGAGTGTGTCCTAATGTTAAACATCCAGTAAAACGTTCTTAAAAATAATACTGCATCCCTGTTATTGATGTTCTGATGCAAGAATGAGCCTACTACAATTATTATCAGCACCGTAAGTGATTTCATCTGTAGATTTATATTGATAACAGTATATCTATAAATCAAGGCTACGCAGATCTCGATCAGAGTAATGAGCTGAAGGAGAGAAGCTGTTTCTCAAAGTCAAGGATCCGTCCTTCGTAGGACTGGTCCTCCCAAGTCAGGTCCTTCAGAGGCTAGGCGAGGCTCCTCCTAGCATTCGTAGAACACGTAAAAGGAACAGGCTAGCAAGTGCATGTTATTGCGACATTACGTCAGTGAAAAGGTCAGCCTTTGGCGCTGCAATTCAACAGTAGACAGTAGCAATTTGTACTGACATTTAAACGTTAAACTGTACTTATATGTACTACCGTTTAAACAAATGTACAGTAACCTTAAACACGAAAGATTCTTACATTTTAAAGCATATTGCTCCGTAATCGCTCCGACTGTCTCCACTAACGTCCGCAAATTATTTTTTTAACGAGCCGGAAAAGACACGCGCATAGGATTGTGGGTGATTTGGGAGAGCGAAGGATACACATATGCATCCTTGACCGTCTATGGCAGTGGTCCTCAAACCCTTCCATGGAGGGCCTAGTGTATGCAGGTTTTTGCTTTTACCTTGAACAAGCCTGATGGAGTGGCTCACTAATTGGTTAGGATCTCCCCTCACCTGGCAGTCTAGGTCCTAATTATGCTCTAATTGAAGGGAAAGACCAAAAACCAGCATACACTAGGCCCTCCATGGAAGGGTTTGAGGACCACTGGGAAATTATCAGAATGAATGTGACGATGTATGAAGATCGGAGACAAGTGCAAGTAGCCGAAGGTTTATTCGAATAGAAACTCAGAGTATTCACGGGCACAAAAGTCAAAACAAGAAAAGCCATAGCAATAACAGGTCACAGTGAAACAATAACCAACACTGAAGGACAAATACAGGTGGTTTAAATACTGAGGCTGATCAAGCACAACGATAGACACCTGTGTGCGTAATTAGGAACTAAGAGCAGGGATACTACATAGTCTAGGCCGGATCACCCCCCATATAAAGCATAATAGCTTCCGTATACTATAACTGATAATAACCTCGCCATAGAACTAACGGTACATAACGGGACCCAGAATATAATGAACAGGATATTTGCGCAACTAGCGCAGCTGAACTACTGCTGGGAAAATAACTGAGCAGTCTATTAATGCAGGCATAGTCCTAGTACTCAGGGGAGGAGGAGCGCCGTACAGGACGAACCCCAGGGGCATTCCTGACAATGGGACTCAGTCCTTGGTTGAAATTTGGAGGATCCTTGATATTGGAACAGTCCTTCGACGGACTTCGATGACGTAGCATCCTCGAAATTCTGGCTTCGGAGGCTGCTTCCTTGACATTGAGAAACAGCCAGAGACAGTGGGATCTTTGGCTAGCCTTTGTCAGCTACCGCAGCTATAGTAGGCTATTTGATCTTCATCAGGTTTGACAGGTCCGTCAGGTAGTTCGGCAGGTCCGTCAGTTAGTATAGTTCGGCAGGTGGACAGCCCCGGCAGGTTCTGCATGCCACAAATTGAGGCAACACTCCTATGTAACTTTTAAGGGAGTAAATCTTAAATGTAGATGTTCTTTTTTTGTAGACAACAAAGTCGACTAAAAGACCTACGAGCAATTATATCTCTTTGCACAGAGCAACACTTGAATAGAATGTTTAGTTATAGCTGCATTACTGTTTAGTTTGAGCTCGGATAGATGAAGCCCTTCCCAGCATGATAAATATTTTTTTGCAACATTAAATATGCAATTATTATGCGAAAATAAATTATTCCAGGTCAACCGAACATTTCCAACATTGTGAATGTTTCTGGGAAGTTTTAGGACATCTTCGTTTTTAGTTTGATTTAATGGCTTTGGTTACGTGTTTTTAAAGTAGCTACAATCCATGATCGTTTTTGAATAGTCACGATCAGCTGTAAATGCATCACGATCAGCTTCCCTGACATCAGCCAATACGTTTTCAACAAAAATTATTTGGTTTGAATACAATTTGGATTCATCACAATCTGAATTTATTTATGAATATTTAGTTTTTCATTTCACCCTTTTTTTTGTAGTCATGCTTTGATGTTATTATCAATAATTGTCTACCCTTTAAAAAGCAATACCTGTTTGCACTAGACCTTAGTTGTCATTAGACAGTGTCCCACTTTAGAACAATTCACCTTATCTGCCGAAAAGCAAGTAAAGATTCAATGTGTGACATTGAATGTGAGTCATTGCACGATCTGTCCAGGGACAACAGATGTAAAAAAGCCTTTTGGCTAATTCTGGCACATTTTGCATTTTTATATGTATTGTTAGTGTGCATTGTCCCTGTTAAATAAACCTGAAACAAATAAATAAAGCCCTACTGCTGAAGGACCATGCTTTAAGCAAATTATGTAATCAGGCTACATATCTGCTGTGATCGAAACAAGAAAACGGTTAGTACAGTCATTCACAAATCTCGTTTTTATTCAATTAATAAGGTAGCCTATTGGTGAATGTTTGTTTTATGTTCATCTTGACATCCGTAATCAAACGATTGTGTCTTACATCCAATGACCAGGTAAGGTACCCGTATTGTCCATATATAAAACAACATTGTATATTTTTTTCAAAAAATGAACTAAAGGCCTAAAGACCACATTTTATCTTTATAAAGTTATTTTATTAGAGAATAATGGTAATACTGATTTTAAATGAAATCGTGTTATCAATATATTTTAAAGAAAATTATCACATTTCGATAACATTTCTTTTTTAGATTTATGATATATAATGACAATAAACTGATGCCAAGCGTAGCCTAATTAAAGTCAGTTATCAACGGAGGCTGGCTTTAAAGTCGTTTTGAAAATGTCGTTTTGAAAATTTGAAAATGTCCAAAGCCTTCAGATGAATGACGCTCGGAAGGCATAGCTACAATCATTCTGTTTGTCAGTCACATGTTCACACACTCTCCTGTCTATGTCTTGGATGCAGCCGCTGTAAGGACCATGAAAGCTTTTCTGACTGTTCGCATTATAACAATTTCTTTATGGGCTCGCCATTTTCTAACATTATTTTCTGTGACACCATAGTCTTCTTGGCTCCTTGGAAGTTGTTTGCCGGCGCTACATTTTCATGAAACTAGAATGGCACATCTGTACTCAATAGAATGTGCTTCATGTTACAGGAATAGCTAAATGCTGCAATTTGCTCAATTTTTTGCAATGTAGGCTATTGGTATAGAGTTATTCCAAGTTACACAAAATTAAACTACAGTTATTTTCAAAATTCTTTTGAAAGGTTTCTGACCACCGCAAACCAAGAACACCCCAAAAAGCAGCATTTTTGTAAATGCTCTGACCCAGTTGTCTAGTCATCACAATTTGGCCCAAATTTGGCCCATATTCACTCAAATCCGTACACTTGCCTGAGTTTAATACATCAACTTTGAGGACACATTGTTGACTTGCTGTCTAATATATCCCACCCACTGACAGGTGTCATTTTAACAACATTATCTGTGTATCCGCGTCGGACTGGCTGTCGGGAAATTTCCCAAATGGGCCGTGGATAGTAACGGCCGTTATTTCATTATAACTATGAAGCGAAAAAAGTTTCTATCTTGCGAGGTTGGTTGTAGCGGTTAGGGCTCAGCGCGCTCACCACTTTGCGTAATAATAACAACAATACACTTTACATTTTCGTGTTATTTATGCGCCAAATTAATATTTTGCACGCTATAGGCGCCATAGGTTTCTACTGGGAACAGTTAAGGTTGCTTAACCTTACAGATAATGGCTATGGTTAGGTAACACTCCAGTATGGTTAAGGTTAGGGTATAGTTTAGGTGAACGGATAGATATGATTTTGATGTACATATTACACGCCACTTTGGCGTATTGGTAGCATGCAAAAAAATATTTCCTCGGCTAAAACGCATATGTATGTTGCAGTTTCACTGTTAAGACCCCATTTTGACTATAATTAATCTTACTGACATCTAGTGGCTAACTACGGTAGCATTAGTCCCAACCATACCCAACAGACAGTAGTAATCAAGTGCTTGTTGCGCACAATCATTAGCCAATGGTGTATCAGATACTGCGCATGCAGTTTAGACACTCCCTTCTAATTACAATATGAGGCAAGTAAAACGGTAAATTGGGAAATTGGTAAAATGGGTAAATAGTAAAATGGGAAAATTGTTAAATGGGAAAATGGGAAATGTAAAATAGGAAATAGATAAACTATTCAACTGTTGAATGATAAATGGAAAAGTAAAATGAAGTCTTTTTTAAATTTACTTTGTTATTTGATGATTGACAAAGTAAAACAATGTATTTTTTAAATTTACTTCATTGTCTTATAGTAGGCAATGGAAATTATAAACATTTAATTATCCTCATTTCCTTTTACTACATTTTGGCGGTCCTGGGATTCCATAGACATGAGATGAAATAACAGATACTATTACTGACATAAGATGACATTAGATATTATTGTCAGTTAGAAATGACACGGGAATAAACAAAATTGATATTACTGTTCGTTAAAAATGACACGGGAATAAGTAACAGATATCCCTGTCAGTCAGAAATGACACATGATGAATTAACAGATTATTACGTAAACAGAAATTACATGTGATATTACTGACAGCTAAAAGTAATGTGATGATATGACAGATACTACTGTCAGTTCGAAATGAAATGTTGAAATGACGTTGATATTATCGTCATTTAGATATACCTGCTCTGACACACGCAAACGCGCACACACACATGCACGCTCACGCATTACCTGATGACACGTTATTTACACTTATTTAACAAACTCGGCAATTGAACCAGCAACCTTCCGATTAAAGTCCAACTCCCTAACCACGGAGAATGAAGAAGCCCATTTGATAGCAGACCTTGCTGTAGCATGTTGTTCAGGGTGGGTTTGCAGCTGGTCGACTGCATTCCAGGAGACAGGAAGTCCAGGCTGATGTTGACGCTCGGGTCCGACCACGTTGAGGGAAGGGCGGGCTTCTGAAGGCCCATGCGCTGTGGCATTACGCCGCCCTGCACCGGCCCAAAGTTCTACAACCGGAAAACAAGTCAGAATGTCTTCTATCCAACAAAGCACAAGAAAGTCTATTAATGGGTTGACCTCTAACCCCGTCTGCCCCTGCAGGCCGCCCCTGCAGGCCACCCCTACCTGTGATCTGGACATGGGCAGGTTGGTGTTGGTGAGCCCCATGCTCTGACTGCCACACATTGAGAAGGTCATGCTCTGGGAGGCACTGAGGGATGTATGATTGGAGCCCATCAGGTCAAAGAGCTCAGCTGAGGGGGGGGCGGGGGTTGCGGACGAGGCTGGGGGAGGCTGGAGGCTACCGAACAGGTCCACAATCGGCTGAGCAGGAGGAGTCGAGGCCACTGGGGTAGAGAAAGCGTTCCAGTCTCCAAACTCAGCGTTCCCACTGTGCCCTGGAGACGAAGGACAGGATATTCACTGATGTAGACAACACACTAATCACACATCACCGAGCTGGTGAGAATTGCCTTTTTTATAGAAAAATAAATCATGTCTTCACAGGATAGAAAGGAAATTGTATAGGCCACTTTTATGTCAGTGCTTGATTATGGTGGTGTATTATGAAACATTTGGATGCAGTGTATCATGCGGCATTGCACCTTATTACGGGCTCAAACTACCGCACACATCATTGCCTGTTAAACACTTCAGTTGACTGGGACTCCTTGACTTTTCAGAAGGTCCAGACCAGCCGCGGTCGGTGGATCTTAATTGAGGAGGACGGGCTCGCGTTACGCTCGGGACCGGAGTGAATGGAATGGTGGGCAATTTTATTATGGGATTTTAATTTCATTGTTCATTTAAAAAAAAAATTTTTAAGACCGGTTTCAGCTTGTTCTCCCTGTATAAAGGTTAATAATAATAAATTCATCCCGAATATTAAAAAAACAGTTTGCCAGACAAAACCAATGTTATTTTCCAGTGTTCAACTGGACATGACATGAATAAGACATGTGGCAAACATTTCCCACTTCCTGAGAGGGCCAGCTTCTGCACTTTGTCAGGCAGGCCAGGTGAACAGGTCAGGGAACAAGGCTTGCCCCAAGGGGAGGACCAGAACACACATTCCAGCACTGACCGGTCCTGACATGCCCCCAGCAGGGGCCTAGGGCAGACCCAGACAGTAGCACGCCCCCTCCTAGAGCTTTACTGCTGATGGCTATGCTGCCAATCTTCTGTCCTTCCTATCGTTTCATCCCTCTTCCTCCGTTATCTTCGCCTCCATCCCTCTCGTTTCATCCACCTTCCATCTCGGTGAGGGTGGAGGGAGATGAGCTGTGCTAAATGAGAGCTGGCAGGTGTCGGTAGCCATAAGGCTCAGCAGGTAGCGTCTCCATCTGTACCCAGCCCAGGATCATCAATACTTAATCAGCTTCACTTCCACAGGACGGCACCAGGCACCACATGGAAACCCCAGACCCCCGGACCACAGCAACAAGCCCCGGGGCAGAAGACAACACAGACAGGGCGCTCACTGGAACACCTGACATCCTCAATGGAACTGACGCTCTGTCCTACAGGTCTTCCCTCAATGGAACTGATGCTCTGTCCTACAGGTCTTCCTGACGCTCTGTCCTAAATCTCTTTCCTCTGTGGTACGGAAGCTCTGTCCTAAAGCTCTTTCCTCTGTGGTACGGACGCTCTGTCCTAAAGATCTTCAACCCAAAAGCTGCTCACACCTTCCTGCTGGATAGAACCCTACTGGTAGGATAGGGGGAGTGGCTTGTAGCAAAGGAGGTGGGAGGAGCAGGGAAATGTGTGGATGTGGGAGGAGCAAAGAGACGTAAGGCGGTGGGAGGAGCAATGACGTACCACCTGATGAAGGGAGACTGGCAGAGGCAGCTGAGGAGGAGAAATCAGCAAAGCCACCGATGAGGTCTGAAGTTCCACCTGGATGGTGAATGAACACAGATACACAGAGGTTATGTGCGCGCGCATTGTGCAAAACTCCCAACCAGAGGCAATGCTGTGCTCCCCCCTGTTGCTAGGCTGCCTGGCATTGGTCAGATATCTTCCCCACCCCATATTCAACGGTTGAATGAAGGAGCTCCTGAGGGCCCCTACACATCCAGAGCTACTGGAACTCTAAAAAAATGAGCACAAATTAAATCCCTTTGTGATGGAGTTGGGTCTTACCGGCTGGAGCCGCCTGTCTGGAAGCAGAGTCCTCCATGAGAAGATCAGCCAGGCCACTGCTGGAAGGCTGGCTGACTGGCAACTAAACAGGACACACACAGATCTAAAGTAAATTCAAACCACCAAAGATATTACAATCTTTAGAGATCAATTAGAAAAAAATTGCCAGAAGCTGCAATGTTAGAGGCCCTGTGAGACCAAGATATAGATTCAATTCCATTTAAAAAAATTGAAGAACTTTAAAAACAGAGTATGCCACGTTGTGAGAAAACAGCGATAGTGTAGTCAGACTTGCGAGTCGAACAGTGATATGGATAATGATGGCAGGCAGGTCCTTGGTGCTCAGAGGCTGTTCATTCCAGTGATCAGACCAATCAGAGGTTAGAGCCCGCCCTTCCAAGTTTGATGGGTGAAAGTGGCAGATTCAATAATGACAGATTTCACAATGACTAAAACCGTGAAATATATAAATCATGAAATGTGAAATAAATAATGAAATATAGAAATAATTAAATACATGTGAAATACACCATTAAATATGTTACGTGTTTTTAGTAATTCTTTTATCATTTAAGTGATACTCTTTACTATGTATTTAATTATGTTGTGTTTGTAAAACTACAGAGGAGGCCACTTGGTAGCTAGTCGTTTAGACAATGGCCAAGACAACCTGTACGTATTTGAGAAGTCATTCAAGTATTACGCTACTCAGTTCAGTAGCACCCCATGACACTTGTTGCTGCATCTTTCTTTTCTTTTAAATATATTTTTGGGTTATTTGTATATACTGAACATTGGGAAGGAGAGGGACAGGCACGTAGAGAGAGACAGAGAGGAAGGGCACGGACAGACGCCGACCCGGGGCTCAAAACCCTGTCAACGGGGGGCACATGTTGTCCAAAGTGGCCACTACACTAACTTTATCTTTTAACTGTTTTGTCAACATGTGCGGGGTGATTACACATTCACCAACTATACCTTTGCAATTGAACTCACAGTCTGCACACAATGAGTCTTGAGAAGTGACAAGGCACGTGATCCAACTTATCGATCCACTTACCCGGGCAGCCCTTAACCAATTTCCACTGCCTGGTGAGGGACCTCCGGGCCAAGTCAGCAGTCATGTTTTAAGACTATAGTTCATCAACATTATGAGCAAAATACTTCAAACAGGCAGTTCACTTTCAATTACATTTGGGAATACAACAGTAGCAACAGTTCCTGAAGATGCCACAAGAGTGCAGTGTTACATCAGAAACAGTTTGGAGCTCAGTAGTAGCTACTGTTCAGTGTGTTTGTTGCCAGGGTCCTCCACCGTCATGTAGCACAACCAGAAACGATGAAACACAGCCTGTCTTCTGTCCCACAGGAAATAATCACCATCCTGCACTTTAGTTTCAATATAAACATGAAACGCCAAGTACTCTGGGAGAGCGTTCCTGCTACAGGCCTACGGCGGTGTACGGGAATAGCCTAGGTCAGGGGTCAGAAAGAGACAGAGGTCAACAGTACCTTCACTTTGTCCCCGTCTGATCCACCCCCATTCCCGGTGTAGTGGGCTGCGGCCCCGAGGTCCACGGTCTTTGAAGTGAAGCCGCCCCGTTTTCTTGTTGTCGTGGTGGTCTCGGTTGCCTGGGTGATCTGGATGCTCTTGGTGGTCACCGTCTCCTCCTCGTCTTTGAACTCGACCCCAGACAGCGCCGGCCCGTTCCGCGATGCCTTGTCCTCCTCTGTGTCACTGGAGGAGGAAGGAAAACAAAACACAAATCCTGGGTCTCAAGAAGAAACGGCCAATCGTGAAGCGGATCTATACAGACTTAAAAATGCAGTCAATCATTTTTGGCCACTGGTTATAGTAACACTGGGGAGCCAAAAAAGACCCGCAAAGTGTGTACCATGTTGTGTGTCCCGGTTTGTGGCCTATATCATCAAAACAACTTGCGTTCAAATGTGGAATTTCATGGCAAACTGAGGAATGATAGTGATTCTATTACCGTAGATATTAGAGAAACGATATATTCCACGTCTTCATTATGATTTGGGCCCTACCTAACCTCAGGAATACCTGGTTCTGTCCGGCGACTCGTCTCTCTCCTTCTTGCGAAACTTGTTAATGGTGTCGTCGATTGTGCTGCCGATCTTGTCGCTGATTTCTCCCAGCTTCTCACTGAACGGGAAGACTCCCTTGTTTTTGTCCCAGTCCTCGTCCCACTTCCCTTTGGAATCGGAGTCAAATATTTCCCCTGCTGACAGGGAAGCATAGAGGCAACATGGTTCACGGCTGTCTGATGAAATATCCACGGCTTTAAATCCGTTATAGCAGTGCTGCGTGAAACTCATGACACTAACATAATTAAAGCCAAGGTGGAACTCCAGTGCATGTTCAATGTGCAACAGATAATTGGATATTGGGAATTGAAAAGTGATGTGCCAAGCCTTACATAGCCCAGCGTCAGTAAGTCTAAAGAAGCTTCCTGCATGAACATACTGTAATGAACACATCTGAGGTGCTCTGATCCTTCATGACAACATTTATTCCCACAACCTGACACATCTTTAATTGACAAATGAGAAATGTCACATGGCTAATGAAGTGGGAAATCACAGCAACAAATCAAAGTTATCAGGAACCAATGGTTCATGGAAATAAAATGCTAACTAAAACCTTTCAATCAGTGGCCTCCAACTCAGGCCTAATGAAATGGCTAGGGACTCGACCCGCAAGCCTGCTTGATTAGATATCGGAATAGCAGATCAGAAAGCGGCGCATCAAAAAGCACAACAGACGCAGACGCGTTATGTTCTGTAACACAGTGCGGGTGCCGGGGTTTCTCTTGTACAAACACGATCAGAAACCTCCCAGATGAAGATGTGAGAGGAGATGAGACGCGATTGGCCTCCAAGTGAAAACAGCTAATCAAAAGATCGGTGACGGTGGGGAGCCGCAAGGTCTTTGGGGAATATGGAATCCAGGAATGATATCGCCTCAGCCTTCTGAGATTGCAAACCAACACTGTCAAAAAGACTGGAGCTACATCCGTCTGCTTAGTGCTTACACATTTAACACTAGCATTCAAAAGTTTGGAATCAGCCAGAAATGTTCATATCTTTTTATAGATGGCTAGATTCAGACCTTTATTCACCAAGTAGGCATAAATTTGATTAATATATATATATATCTAAAATATTGGAATTGACTGATTTGGAAGTATTATTATTATAATTATTATTCACATACAACAGCAAAGCCATGTTTTCAGCAGCGGTTAATACATATGTCCTAATGATGAAACCTTTAGCTCATCCATAATTAATCGTGTTTTGACTAATGTCTCATCAATGTAATGCCACCTTGGTCAATGAAGCCATCAATTTCTATAAAAAAATAAAATCCCTAAGTGATTCCAACGTTTGAAAAGTGGTGTACATATACCTTCTTTATGTGCTTACTAGGAATACGCCACACCGTGTCCGAAGCCTGAAACCCCTTGATTGATCATGAGAACTAATGATAAGTTGTATCGTCCCTTATGTCAACAACATGAAATACATTTACACTCCTAAATGTAAGCACATAAATGTGTAGAGTGGTATTGTTTCAGGGATTTAACATGCTCCACCATGTAACACCAGAAAATGGCCTCCTGCGAGGACGGTTATGGGTGGCGATAGTGAAGGCTCGTCAGGTGACTGCAAGGGAAGCTCGGCCCCTAAAATGTCAATAAATTAATGGTCAAATTAGTACTATTGTGTTTATTGACTAAAAATGTGTTAGAACACGTTCATCTCGAAGACGAGTTCATTCAGAATCTGCTACATATGGCAGGTCGACTGACTCGATTTCTTTCTCATACATTCCCGTAGCGTCACAGAGCATTTCCCTGTTGAAATCTGGCATCTATGGACTTGAATGTGGCTGCTTTGAAGTTTTTTTTTGTGCTTCGAAACTAGACGGTCATTGGATAAATGCTGCAATTATGTCCCGCCCACGGACGCTCAGCGTCTCTGGGGGTGAATGGAGGAGTGGGCTGGCCCGGACTCCAGGCTTCTGTGTGAAGATTGGAGGGTCTGTCGAAAGACTGCATCTCCTTGTTTGACATTTGCTGAAGCTATTCAAGCTCAGTCCCATCGCAGATTTTGCAAGTGTAGTCGAAAGACAAATTGCTGCAACCTATTTCTTGGTATTTGCATGGTGAAATTGCTAGACAATTTTCATCATATATTTCATACAATTATACACCACATTCCTTGTTTCAGTTTAACCTAATTCCCACATCTCCTTCTATGAGTTTAATATAATTTCATTAGATCGTTCGTTCGTTCATTCATTCATTCATAGTAAGTCCTGTATTCAGACCAGGACTTGCAGAGTAACAGGGGAAAGCTGTGTGATTACTTGGTGTTCCTTAAAGACAGAGTTGGACAGTGCAATGCCTCAACTGTTCTCATTAGTACATCTGCAGGTGTAGAAAGAAGCTTCTCCTGTTTAAAGCGGCTCAAGTCCTACACCCGTAACACAATGTGCCAAGGCCGTTTAAACAGCCTAGCTCTCATTGAGAGGACACTGGTCATATCACTGGAAGACGCCAAGTTTGTACAACAGGGTCACAGAGAATTTTCTTGAAAAGGACGTTGGGCAGAATTTACGTATAAATAAATAGACCATTTTTATGATTAGGCCAAAATGAGCTTCCCCTCTTTGAAAGGCCAGCAGCCGCCACTGAGGCTCCTCCACCATGTAACAACAGATAATGATATTCTCTGAGGACTGTTATGGTTGGCGTTAGTGGAGGCTCATTCACCCATCTAACACCAGATAATGTATCTCCTGTGAGACTCCTCCACCATGTAACAACAGATAATGATCTTCTCTGAGGACTGTTATGGGTGGTGTTAGTGGAGGCTCATCCACCCATCTAACACCAGATAATGTATCTCCTGTGAGGACACTTACGGGTGTTGTTCGTGAAGGCTCCTCCACCCATGCCCCCATTGCTCTCTGATGACACACCGATGTATTTGTCCTTGTTCTTCTTGGCCTTCTTCCTCTCCTCGCGAAGACGGTCATCATCTTGGACAAACTCTACCATCTCCTTCACCTTCTGACGCACGTTGATGCCTTGGTCTTTCCCGTTCTCGTCTGCAACACAAACCGTACGGAACAATAAACTTTATGAGAGCAAATTTGTGTATGGAAATAATTTTCTTTTCTTTTCCCATAACGGAATCAACACCTTTGGGTCCATAGAGGCACAGTGACAGTGGAAACGGTAAAACGTCCACACTGAAAGCATATAAACGTTTGTTTTGGCATTAGCATGTGTAAGCAGGGGGTGTTGGGCTGATCAAATGCAGACCCAATGCTTTTACTGCCACAGACGGACCTATCCTGGAGGCACTACTTATCTCAGCAGGACACGTACTGTATTAATGCCATGCACAATAAGCAAACTCTTCACTTAGCAAGGAAAAAAAGATTAGCACTTAAAATAGCTGGGCTGCAAAAATATAAGCACATTTTATCATCTTTAGCAAGTTCCCCTAATTGAATTTGCATGTACTCAACTGTTATTGCATTACATATGACATAAAATGCAAAAAACAATGGTTGAAATACAGACGCACAGTTTATTCAGAATTTCTCAAAAACATCTGAAAGTGGACTCTTTCGGGGTGAGTCACTGAGAACAGGATGAGAGCACGAACTCTACTTTAATCCTGATTGTCCAAATACATATGAGTGAAAAATGAAAAGAAAAAAGATAATAAATGAGAGAAACAGAACAAATGCAACTGTAATCTGTAACGATCAGGACCATGCATGGCTACTGTAACCATGTGTACTGTAACCATGTAACCATGTGTCCTGTAACCATGTAACCATGTGTCCTGTAACCATGTAACCATGTGTACTGTAACCATGTGTACTGTAACCATGTAACCATGTGTACTGTAACCATGTAACCATGCATGGCTAACTGTAATCTGTAACGATCAGGACCATGCATGGCTTCTTACCCTTCAAAGAAAAATATTAGATTTGAGCCCTAAGCTTAACCATCATCCCAACCCATATTCTAAACATAACCCTAACAGCAGTGATAGCTTGTTGTTGAATGTTTGATTATTTGTAGATCCTTCACAGACGTACAGCGGAGGATTGATTCAGGGATAGCCAGCTAATTTGTGTGCCAATTATGTTGTAAAGCGAACTACTGCAAACTTTACATATAACTTATATAACTCACAATATGTATAGTGTGTTCTCTGCGAAATGTCTATGCAAATGTGTGCCTCTGAAAAACTTTGTTGTGATGAAATCTCCTTCCTCAGAGTTCTCATAACCACTGCCAGTGAGAGGGACAGCCATCCGTGTCTGGAACACGTTTTCAGAGTTTCTCACATTCCTGTGCCTCCGAAGCGTGTGAAAAACAGACGTGAGCGCCGAAGTCTGGGCCTAGCACACAACGTGTGTACCCAAACCTATCCCAGGCTTTCACCTCTGTCACAGCAAATCAGAAATGCATACAGTTCGTATCCAAAAAGCCACTCAACTTCACGATTTACATACTGTTCATTTGTGCGCATTACATATGTGCATATACACACCCGATTAAAACTAGATTCAGTGGACCTGGTTCTGACTGACTTCAGCTATGGCCAAGGAGACTTCCTCACTAATGAACACCCCTGGGTGTTCCATCTGAACCCCCCCCGCAGCACCGCCGTGGACTGATTGGTTGAGAAGTGAGGTGTGGGGGTGGCTACAGAATTATCAATATCTCGGCTGCGAGTCTCAGGCTACAAACATTTCTCCTGCTCCCTCTGTACAGCGCCAGCCTTCAAATTATTCCTTACCGAGGAAATGGTAGTTCTCCAAGGCGCGAAGGTCGTAGATGTGTTCCCTGGCGCTGGTGACAACCCGCTCAGACCCGTTCCTGATGAGGTATGCGAGCAGTAGTAAGGCCTGGGGGAGAGTCGCCACAGTTAGAGACGCACGGCTCCAGGCTCCCTCGGAAGACGGTGCCGTCAACATGACGGCATGAATGAAACATGAGCAGCAGAAAACGATATTCCACACAGACACACACCTTGTAAACTCTCCTCCAGTTCTTCTTGTTGTCTTTCAGCATTCTGGTCCAGAGCATGTTCATGACCTCGGGGAACTGCTCGTACATGAATGTCGATCTGAGATTGGGAAAACATTAGACAGAGTATACACGGGTGAAGAAACAACCACCTAGTTAGTTAACATTTTTACAATTTTTAACAAGGCAAGAGGATTAAAAACTCTTATTTACTGCAACAAATTTGGGGGAATGATACAGGGAAGAGGAGTTGCTATGTAAACGGAACACGACTGAGTGTGATGCGGTGGTCGTCATGGGTCACCCACTTGGCGATCTCCCCCATGAGCTGCCCAGAGGGGCCCCACGGGTCGTCGTTGGTAGCCTCTCGCACCTTGGACTCAATCTCAGAGTAGTTCATTACCACGTTAGTGCTGTGGGAAACGCAGAAAGCATCAGTGTTAATGTCAAAAAGCACATCAATAAAACATTAACATACAGATAATAATGTTGGGTTCACATTCGATGACCGATTGTCCTCTCAGATAAGACATTTAACATCTGACATGACTTTCTTAAACAGGTAACGGCGGCTTTTAGGTTGGTTTAAATATCAGGAGGGTGTTGGTGGTGTTATGACGCCTAGGGGACCTTTGATTTGGCCTGGGTGTTCAGCAAGAGGCTAACTCCTGGTTCTGAGAGGGGCTTGTACAATCTGCCATTTCCTGTCATGCCTCATTTAACTCCCATCAACATAAGCAGACCAGTCAGTCAGAGTAGTCAGAGGACAGGAAACAGCTGGGCTCTACTCAACTCTTCTGAACCATCAGACAGAGCAGCAGAGCGAGCCCCTCCAGGGCATATACAAAGTCCTTAAACTGATCCACCCTAATTCGAAAAGCAGATTGAACGGATTATGACAACCTAAATAGACACCCATAAGCACTCAGGGTAATAAAAAATGTAGCCGTTGACAACGGAACATTCGGTTTGAAGGGACGAGAAGAATGGATGACCAAATACGAAGCAGCACTTACGTTTGGTCAGAGCCGTAATGCAGCAGCTGATCAATGATAGTGATGAATGTGAGGCAACGTCCAGGCGAGTCTGACAACCATTAGTCTCAGAGCCCCCCACGGACCAGCCGGTCCAGACTGAATGAGTGAGTAAGCGGATAACCTGACAAGAGGAAACCAACGGAAGGTGGGAGTGCAAGGAGACGGCACGACGCTCTATTAAAAAATGATACTCAATAATAAAACGACGAAGTTGTTCTGCGTGGTAACATCTGCTTGCAAACATGTTGGCTGTAAATACAATGTATTAATTAATTTCAGTTAGAAAAGCAACAACTAGCCTGTTAGCTGTAGTATGCGCCCGACCTAGCGAAGCGCAAAGCGTTGAACGCTGGTCATATCAGGCAGCGATGATAATCAGTAATGCGGATGACCTGGCTATCCGACTCTTTCCTCTAGCCAGACGTGGACTGGGGACATTTCAGCACTGCAGGAATAGAAACTATTTGGTCCCCTGCAGATTACATCACTTTTACATAATCAACCCTAATGTCATTTAGAGCACAAAATACTTCCCTCACACTCCCACTAAACCCCACACAACCAGGGACATTAGTGAGTCAGACAGCCAGCCAGCTCTGGAAGCCATTAACACAGAGCGGGACATGGAGCCTGATAAGTGTGAGAGGTAAGAAATGCGGTGAGGCCCAAGAGCGCTACGCTTGACCACCTGGCCTCCCTGGGGTGGACATGTAGCTCCAACCACATACACGGAGGTCTAAATCTAGCCGTAAGAGAGAATTGATGGAATCAGTTTTTGGAACAGATCCCTGGATTTGTCTGAGGATTCGGGGATGATTGACTCTGGTTTAGAGTAAAATAATTCAATCCAGGTGGGTTTATTCAACCCAACAGGTTTCAGCTCGAGTCGCTGCAAAGTTATTCCGCATGTTGCTTATGGTGCTTGAGTAGAATCGATTGGTAGACTGAGTAAATTCCATGCCCTAAAAACTGGCCTACCAAGACATTACACATTACACACAGCCACATGACCAACATCAGTAATACATCTTGTAGATGTGTGAAACACGAAAAATACAATGTAATCATCCACATATGTAATTTCTTACTTAATGTTAATGAAATGGCATTTCATCCATACATTCACAGATCTATTCATGCACATGGTAGCACACTGATGAGAAGAGTTGCGGACCACTGGCATAGACTCAAGCTGACCTCAAGTGAAGACCTCCATGACACAGGGAAAGATGACAGAACAATGGAATGTTTGGTGAAAAACATGTCACCCACCACGCATTCTATCACGCTTTAAGAATACAAAACAACTGATCGCTCAGTCTACCAACAGACTCACTAGAAAAACTAGAACAAACTCAGACCCCGGAACCTTTCGAAGCCCCTGGACGGAAGTTGGGAAGCCCCAGAAATCATTGGGTCTAAACTAACCAATTCAAACGACTCAAACAGGTTTGCTGCAAACAGAATAGTAGGTATATGGACACTGGATAAAACTGAATACCTCTTCAGATCTATGAAGAATTTGTGTTTTATGGTGGATGGATGAGCCCGACAAAGAGATATTCAAGCAGTGCCAGTGCTGCACTGTGAGTGACAGAGAGATGGAAGAGCTTCTCTACTGCAACGCTGCTCCAACATTACCAGGGAAATCTCAGTCCACTGAATAATGAATGACAGCAGCGCATGAAAGCCGGTGGCCTGAACGGCAAGCGCACCGGCAACGTGCTTCCATTTCAAGCAGACTAGGAAACAGTCTCGCACCGGCCCGCTGTGTAAAAAAAATATTCAGCTGAGGACGAGACAAAAGGAGTCGAGTCGTGGCTCAGAATGAAAGGCAGAAAGAGCCCAGGCTTCGCTTCCACACTTGCTTCCTGGAGCCTCTTTGTTCCAGGGGCCTGGTGCTGCTGGCACTTTTCTTCTGCTCCCCGTCCCCGCTCAGGACGGACCCGTCTGCTTACTTACACATGCAGTGGGGAAACGCAGCCAGTTGAACACAACCCTGCTGAAAAGCCAAAGAAGTGCACATAAAACAGCCTCTGGTTTACGCCTCAGTATCCTCTCTCACTCCTACACTGGGGAATAAAACACCCTTCCAGTCGCTTCTGAGGAACAGAGGTTCTAGACGTCAATGTTCAAATGGAGACTCTGGGGGTGGCGATGATGACACCGGGGACAACAGCGACGAAGAGGATTGAGAGCGCCCGACTCAAGGACGCACGTTAAAAGCAAAAGGACCAGGATGAGGATGCGTGAATAGGAGAAGGGCCCCTGGGGGAGGCGGCCTGCAGCTGGGCTGACGGAGGAGCCGGCCCGCCGCTAGTGATGGACCGCTCGACACTCAAGTGTCGAAAATGTTTCAGATGGTTTCGACACTCACTGCATCGGATCAACGTATCGAGACGACTTTCGAAACCACTTCTGGTCGAAACACTGTCATGTGATGTAGAACAATACCTGTGTCGCACTGGTCAAAAGACACTGACGTATCGGGTATAAAATGAGGCATCAAAAACAAACATTTTGAATGCGTGAGACCTTGGCTGAGAGATTTGTGAGAGTATTGAGAGATTAAGCCATCAGACACAAGATGGAACAACAACATCAGAGGTTTACTATCATTACTGGATATATATATGTATATATATTTGACATTCTGTGTAAATCGCATGCAGACACGCACACACGCAAGGGGTCGCGGGCCTATATACAATTAAAAATTGATATTTTTTTATTGCCAGGGAGACCAGGGGAGCTTTGGTGATGATGACAACCTGTGGTTACTCCAGGACAACAGAGTCGGTGACACCAGGAGAACACAGAGTGCTAGTGTCAATGCTATGGTTGAAGTTCAACGGTACCTAGCAGATGCATGCATACCTGGCAAGAGTGGAAGACCCATTGGTGTGCTGGGCCAAACATGCAGGGGTCTTCCCTCACTTATATAAACTTGAAATGGTCCATTTAGCCATCCCTGCAACCACTGTGCCTTGCGAGAGAATTCTTTCAAAGGCTGACCAGGTGGTAGACAAAAAAAAGGAATCACCTGAGCCTTGGCAATGTGGAAAAAATATTGTTTCTAAAAAAAAACCTGTAAAGACAATACCTTCCCCCTCAAAGTTATTGCACAAGCGCTGCTTCATAACACAAATCCATTAAATATCAATGTACTGCACTATGTCCAACAATTGCACCATTATGTGTGCCAACAACACAAAAGCAGTCACTACAAATCCACTCACTCAAACAGCTATTTCCAAAAGCACAATAGCAATGTCACACTTTAGGAATACTTTTGAGATATACATTTTGCCAGAAGAGTTTTATTCCCAGTCTTATCAGAGAAGTTCACATAAGTTTGATGTTTTGGAAACACTCCAAATCGAGATGATTGAATGACATTATGTTAGAAAAGTGTTTGTCTCAAAAAGTTATATTTCACTAAATAAACCACAGTGTTGACCAATCACAATTATCAACCCGTTTTGAAACTATGCAGTTTGTGATGAAGGACGTAAATAGTTCAGTCCGGCCACAGAAGCGTCTGTCTACCATGGTGGATTTAACCTGTTGTGTGCCATAGTTAAATTTGCCAGCAGATGTCACTGTCGAGCAAAGGTTTCGAGCGTTTCAAAAGCCGTAACTCAAATGTTTCAATTGTTTCTGTTTCAGAAAGCCTCGTTTTGCCCATCACTACCTGCCACATCTGGAGCTTCTCCCCCAGAATGCACCTCTTACTGATAAAACCAATGAACAGGGCGCAGCTGGAAGACCAGCCTAGGAAGAGTATTTTCTGTTAAATTATATTTGAAATGTAATTCTGTCCATTAGTCATTTAATAGTAAAGCTGTAGACCTGAGCCTACACAAATGTAAGGCTTTTTCCACTGTCTAACCGCTTAACACAGACACAAGTTACCTGCAAAGCACCGAAACGGTCAACCCACAAGCAAATGAGACAACTATGAGGTATCTGGGACAGTAAAAACCCTGGCTGAAATTCTACCAGCATGCTGTGCAAACTTTAAAAATGGAAAAAAGTACTGGAAATAAAAAACGTTTCAATTTATCATGATATAGACTGTTTTCAATATTGAACAGTCTCACAAGAGCTTTAGGTTAACTAAAACGGATTACAAGCAAAAAAAACCAGGCGCAAGAAAGTCAGTTCATGTTTGTCTTTATAAGAGATTTAAAAATGTCCTGACCGAGAGCTGTCCCAACCGCCCAATACTTTAACGTCCGTTGTAGCAGGCTTCCTCTGGCCTTTAACCGATCGTTTCTCTTCACAGAACAGTGCCATGTTTGACATTCTGATACAGTCCAGTGACACAGACTGACATCCTCCCACACAAAGCCATCGATTTAGCCGTGAAATTGATCACACTGCCGGTGGGACTTGCAGCCCATTAACTGGCAGAGAACATCAACATAATATCACTCAGTCAGGAAATTAAAATGCATTTGTCATTTTAGTAATTCATCAGCTGCTCTTATCTGTAAACAACTTACAGGGGCAATTAGAGATAAGGTAACGGTGACAGAATTTCCTGTTTTTGGATCTGGTATTGACAGCCAACGTTCTGTTACGGGCCCTAGCCCTCCACGGTGACAACTCGACTAACCGTCGCCCCCGTCTGTCTTAGGCAGCGCCACTGCATTATACTGGTACCTTCAATTACACTACAAAAGCTTCCACTGAACTAAAAAAAAAAAATTGTCTTGAATCAGTACCTAACCTATACAATACAAACCAATCCACCGGTCTACTAATGGAACAAACTCATCCCTCCTAAGCATGTGTGCCAAGTCATTCCGCTTCTCTTCCCACAGTACTGAAACACACATCCTTTTCTTACCCATTGTTCTCCCCTCCCACTTGTTCATGTCTAATATCCCCTGACCCTGCCTTGATGGCAAATCCTTAGCTGATGAAGGATGGTCGAGGGCGCTTAACACGTTTCCTTCAACCACATGTCAACTCCCTTACTCGAGCCAGCGCTGTACCAATTTGTGCCACCTGTGTTGGTGCTCCAGTCAGAGTCGGAGATGCCTTGACCAGGATCAAACCCTGGCCACTGTGACATAGTTGTCTTGCGAAGCAGAGATTTAGCCCACTATGCCACAGGATTCAGCCAGACATCTGGGATGACCTATCAGTCCTCAACAGGATAAGGGAAGCAGGATCCCACTCTGTGCTGGCTTCCCATTACAGACACATGAAAATGAGTGACAGGTGGCGGGGATACAGCCCCAAATGTGTGGCAGTGCATTGTGGGCTCTCCAAATGTTCAGCCTAGCAGGGAGCTCTGTGGGACCGTGGTATCAGGGAAGGGGTCTGCCCACAGGTATCCTATGCCAGTACAGAGCAGCTGTATCAATAACAGGTCCTATTCACCTGAAACCATGCATGTCTAACAGGTGGCAGTTCAGGCAGCATTACAGTAACCTGAATGTAGGCTACCAGGCTAAGGCAAAGAGCTAGCTAGACTATTGTATTTAGTCAGCTAATGTAGGCTACCAGGCTAAGGCAAAGAGCTAGCTAGACTATTGTATTTAGTCAGCTAATGTAGGCTACCAGGCTAAGGCAAAGAGCTAGCTAGACTATTGTATTTAGTCAGCTAAT